>JAVQJX010117222.1:0-11658 GCA_036025115.1 Ambassis agassizii | reverse complement strand
TCTGTGCAACAGTATCTTCTACTTAAAATTTACAATTGGAGAGGGACAGTTAACTTAACAGCATAACCTGACTGTGGATGGTGGTAAATAGCTCCATATAAATGTCAGAAAACAAAAGGATGAAACACTTTGTTTTCTAATTCAACTTCAACCCAACATACAAAGAATACAGTATACACTGAATTCCTTGATACAGTTGTCCAGAATGTCCAATTATGCATCACCTTTATGTGTATTACACTGTATGTACAGAGAAGTGTGGAAAAGGCTCACATTGTATTGTACCCCTTTGTTTTTTGATTGCCTGTATGATAGACATCTTACATTTGTTCAGACATTGTTGTATCAGGCTGCCACAGACAGTCCTGTTTATCAGTTACTCATTCATAAATGACTAGTGTTGTGCGTAGTTGTGTACTCTCAATTATTGACGTGATGTTATTACCAGAGGTCACAGCTCATACTGTAAGTGGGAGGTTTTTTTTGTTTTTGTTTTTTGTGGTAAATTCCCATTAAGATTAAGGATCTACTTTTCATGAGAGATCCTTAATCTGGATAAGACAGGCAGCATAGCAGCAAACAATGAAAGCATATTGTTATAGGCAGAGGATAACATGGGATTTAAAAAAGTCAGTGTGAGTATGAATGAGAGACATTTCTGAGGTTATAAGGTAAAGGACTGGACAAAGTTGTGTCTTCAGCCTTTGAGTATCTGAGTTTTTATTCCTTACTTTCACAGATTCGTTGCTTAAAAGGGCAGAGGGGCTTGAAAAGTCAGCCCACTTTTGATGGGATCCACATTGTCAATCACTATGCGGGGGATGATGAGTCTTACCAGTCTTCAGATGACGATGCAGCTAAGGACCCTGCCCTCCAGACTACCCAGCAGGGGAGTGGCGGTCGTATAAAACTGCACCCCAACCTCGGAGACACTGACAGCGAGGACGAGGATGGGGAGGCCCTGCGGCTTTCTGTGCCTCAGAGCAGCAGCCATAAGACAACCACTGTGTGACCAGCTGAGTCAAAACGGGTTGTCAGCACTGGCTAATGAAGAGAGGGTCTCCAGCCGCCATTTCAGACTAGAAGACCTGGACCTGGAGTTCAAAACTTCAGAAAGGAGATGCATCATCATTTCATATCCTGCATACAGATTTAGGTTTTTTTTTGTTTACCTCCCTTTTGTAGTTTGTTTGTTGGCAGCAAGCACCAGTCTGTCTAAGCACGACTGACAGGAGCACAGGTCAGCCTGGACTGCAACAGAGAATTAAATAATGTGGGGTGTATCAAACTCTATAGGCCAGTGAGACCAAGACAAGAAGGATGAAGGCTTTAAAGGGGTCACTCCCCTGGCCCCTCCTGTAGGTACAACATAGAGAAAGAGACTGTGCAATAAAACATTTTATGCTACATTACACACTTCATTCAATGACTTTTTATATTTTTAAAGCTTTTTTATAAATTAGCATTAAAAACATATCTAGGCCGTTACTACTAAGTGTCCATCATGACAGATTTGTATGACTGTATGTAAATATATATATATATGTATTGTCTTGATGAGCTTGGTCAGAGCCTGATATCAAAGCCGCTCCTATCAGCCAGCAATGACTTTTTGGCCTTAAGCAAATGCCACACACCTTTCACAAAGTCAGTGTGACATCTGCATATATGTAGATATGTAAATGTGTATTATGTTTTTTGCCTTTTGAACTTGAAAAACGTGTGTATTGCATATCTGATGTCAGAATATTGTACAATTGAGAAAAAAGGGACATGTAAATTGGTTTAATCTGGTAACATGTATCCTGAAGGGAATAACCGGTCCCAACACATTCAGCAGCTAACATGAACTATAGGTGCAGAAGGGGACGGATATGATTTGAGCTACTGTTGCTCTTGTGCTGGGTTTTCTAAAGGCATCTTGACTTTACTTTTAAAAGGAGAAAGTCAGTTGAGCACATTTGTTAACGAGTCATATATGAGTCATGTTTATCATATATTTTGCACACAAATGTATGAACTGGGAGATAAAGCTGACATATTTACACAATCTGGAGATGAATCAGGATGCTGGTAATAGTTGCCAGGTGTTACCAAAGCAAGCACTAATTTCTGAAGTGTGCTCAACCATGAGACACTTCCACTCCATTTCTCAGGCACAGACCTGGATGTATAAATCTGAATTCCTCTGAATGTCCACATTGAACACTAATTCCAGCTGTCATGCCCAGAAACAGAAACGATTGTGACAAGTAGTAATGTCCCTTCACTGAAGGTGTTGTTTAATGGGAGAGGAACATGTTATGGCACTTTTTGAGTCTGCAATGCAGTAAAGACACACATGGCAACACTATGGAGCAGTCAACAGAAAACTAAATGAGATTGTTGTGTGTGAGAGATGTTAAATAAAATGTTTGAGAAACTCTTCACCTTGTGTCGTTTTAAAGGACAACAGAGGCTGTTCTGAATGTGCTCAAATGACTGTGACGTGGTGTGCTTTTGGTCTGGGGCTGCCTTCCTTTGAAGATTCTTGCATAGATTGACAGCTTTCAGGAAGTGATTTCTCGTTTTCACAGATGAGCCTCAGCTACTAATCATTTCATGCACATTTTAAAGGAGCTTCTCTTCGGACACTACGTTCAACCAGGTCTGTGTTATTAATGCTTAGAAAGATGAGGTTTTATTCCACCTCGTGTGTCAGTGTCATGTTTGTTTGTTTTTTAGTTTTAAATATGTAGGATATAGTTAGAGATCGATTATATACACATATAAAATAAATATTGTTGTGCTCGCTACGCAGCACATATTCAAACGTATGTCTCTGGGCCTAGAATGAAAATTTCGTTTTAGTGCGGCCTATAGGCTATTTTATTATTTGCGGATTTTATATCTGACCAGATTAGAAAGAGCGCCGTGTGATAGGCTATTAGAAGTGTGCATGCAAATCTGAGGCTCTGGTGTGGTTTTGGAAACATGTTGCATTTCACCGCAGTGCAAAAACATTTCAAATTAATTCAGCATAAACAGCCTAAATGTAGAATTAACGGATGGCAACCACATTATAAAAATCAAATCCTCTTTTGAGGCCATAAATGATACATTCTCTCTTATTATTATTATTATTATTATTATTATTATTATTATTATTATTATTATTATAATTATGATTATTATTATTATTATTATTATTATTATTATTATTATTATTATTATTATTATTGTTATTGTGTCTCTGTAGTCAGTTCCGTTGTGATGGCAGCTGCTACGCCGCACAATGAGACTCTCAAACAGCCGGACCTGCTGCTGCTTTTATCGCTCTGGGCTTCATATCTTCACTGTAACGGTATCCGGTTGCCGCTGCCGTGAGGCGTCTAATCGAGTCGGGACATGTGGCCCTTTGATTTCCTGTCCTTCAATCACTGATAACAGTCTGCCAGAAACTGATTAAGTTAGTAAGCTACGCTGGGTTAAAGCCAAATAAATAGCGCCAATTGCGCTTTTAAATGTTCTGTTTTGGTCTGTAGCCGTATGGACCTTTTTGACTCACATGCTCTGATGTCCATGCCGGCTGCTCATCTTGTTGCTGCAAATCAAGGTGTATGCACTCTCACTATAATTTAGCTCTGGATTGATTTGTTGCACGTGCTGTGGATTGAAGGCACGATCACAACGCACGACTGCTCTGATCCGCGTCCTGCGCGAACAGACCGCAAATTGTTACTGTTATGTGCTTCTTCCTATGGAGCACAATGCCCAGGGTAATGTGACACTGTCACCGCAGGCATGAGGACGGCGAGTGTCTGTCACATAATAACAGTGTGGTCTAAATGACCAGCACAGCATCAGTCCGGGACAAAGCTCCAAAACACGCTTTGACCACAAGGAAATGATTGTGGGTTTTGCATGCTGCCTTTTTCCCCTCTTGCTTAATTGGAAATTGTAAAAACCCGCAGCATTTGTATTAAGTTATAATAAGAGCCTCCTCTGTACAGCTAATTTATTCAGAATTTCCTCCACCCATTTATTTTACCACTACGTGCAGTTTAAGCATCCACAGAACACCCTGGAGTGCGCCTCCGCGTTTCCTCTCGCCCATCACCCCTTAAAAGATTAAATGAGACGCCGATAAAGCATTTATCACTCATCCTGATTGCTATGGGCCCCTCGGGAGACACGAGCTGCACTCTGGCAGGCTGTGGAATAAACACTGCAAAAGTCTGAGTTCAAGAGTGTGCAGACTTATTGTCGAAGTTTTATTTCTGAAAGTAAAAAAGCCCCTGCTTTTGTATCAGAAGTAGCACAGAGGTAAACCCCTCCGTCATGTTAGGTAAACGTGTTATATGAATGAATTTGCATTGATGAACTGTGACAAGAACTCGCCCCCGCTGCACACTTGTTTCCCATTACCTGTAACCGCACTATGCGCAGACGAACTAAAACACCGCAGGCGGATTTTTCTTTTTCTTTTTTTTTTGGCAGCGCATTGAATATAGAGCAGAGCTGCTGTGACACCTGTCACTGCAACACCTGGCAGGCGGGCCGGACAGTGTGCGCATGCTCCGTCGCCAGGTTGAACTCTCTTAAAGCACTTGGGACGCACGTCTCTCCATCAGTGCACCAAATCTTTGAGCGAGCGACAACGCGTAGAGGAGGACTTTGTTTCTGCAGCTGGATTATCCGATCATTCGTGATTTGTACCTCTCACTCCAGAGATGCCTCGCTCCTTCTTGGTGAAAAGTAAGAAGGCGCACAGTTACCACCAGCCGCGGACATATGAGGATGACTACAGCAAGCTGGACACCATACTGGCACATATTTGCTCAGGTATGCAACGTTATCCATGTTGACACCTTTTCATTTCCAAAATATCAATAAAATATAAAACTACACGTTTGATCACAGAATGTATAGAAGTGTTATCATGTTGTTGATAAAAGAATGATCAAAATTTCGATCTGGTTTCCCCGGTGCATTTTTTAAGGGCCTGACACTTTTCCCTTAAAAACTACAAATGAAATGATGTTGACTATTGGTTTTCCCTTATTTGGCACATATTTTAGACTGTTACTAACAAGATTGACAATCCCCCTTTTTTCTTTTTTAAACGTTACTTCATCCACAATAAGGTGTCTTTTTAGGCTAATATAGATATAATATCAGAGTGGGCTGACTTGAGTCCTCTCTCGCTTATCCTTTCAGAGGTGGATAAACTCCCAGAAGAAGACACCGACCTGCCAGTGGATAGGTACGGCCTCTCTCCGGATTCCCACCTCGGTGACGCTGTTGACTTCTCCCCTAAGTCTGCGCTGAGTTGCGCCCACAGTCCGTGCGGTCGCTCCCCCGACTACGAGGACTTCTGGAGGCCGCCTTCCCCTTCTGCATCTCCAGGTATGGCCAGCCACACCGCTCCTGAACCTGTAATATATTTTCATTATCAACGACAAGTCAATCAAGTCTCCATGTAAAAGTTATAAGATTTTTTAAATATTGGAATTTTTTTAAATTAAAAAAAGAAAAGAAAAATATTGTCCTTAATCTACATAATTCTGTGAAAAGGAGACCCTGTTTGGTGGACAGAGACGACGGCTGCTTCAGTGAGACCTTCTGTTACACTGTTACCTTTTAAATGCCGTTTTCATTTGTTTACACAGATGTACAGCGTTTTGAAAGCCAATTTAACCTCGACCTCTTTAATTTGACATCCCCAACAGTCATCTCTGAAAGAACATTGCATGACTCCTTACACCAGCCCGGGAGGCCCTGTGGGGGCCTGGAAACTCTCCGTTTCAGCCATGTCACTGCCATCATTAAATTTTCATCCCTTCCCCTTTGCAGTTGATTCGGAGAAATCCCTGTCTCCTCTGGTGGATGAGACCCAGCCCTTCACTATTCCATTCCGGCCGTACGCCTGGAGCAGTTACCCGGGGCCGGGGCTCAGGCCCATGGTGCAGCGAAGTCTGCATCACAGCGCGGAGGTGGGCAGGGACCCGGCAGCCATGGCTTTTTATGGGGACAGTGGTGTCCATTCTGCCCTGTACGCAGACCGCACGCTGGCAGAGGAAACGTACGGCGACTACAGGAGGCACGCTGCTGCGCTGCTGTTTCCCGAGACAGGCCTTCACGGAAAAAGCCATGATGCGAAGGCCCAGTCTGACCTGCTGTGCTCCAGTCTCATCCTTAACGGAGCCTATAAGTGTGTCAAGTGCAGTAAGGTGAGGAAGGAGATTCTAAGAAGCTGCATCTTTGTGGAGAAAATGAATGGATTCTGTTGCACATTTTATGTAGCACAGTGCACATTATGTAGCTACATAGATTACATATAGCCTATTTGACTTATATTTTATGTTTACTCTTTTGCATGCTCTTCTTAAATCAGTAGGCTATATAGGCTACTTTTGAATATTTATGGCATTAAGTGTGGACGGCAAAGTAAGAATTTCATTGTACAGGGAAACCTTACTTTGCACATGACGATAAACTCTGTGAATCTATAGGCTGCAGCCGATGATTCATTATTAAAGCAGCAGCTCAAATGTGGCAGTGATGCTTCTCTTTGTTTGACCTCTCGCCTTCAGTATTATTTCCTGAACAATCGTTTGTGGTCTGCTCATCAGGTGTTTTCCACTCCGCACGGTTTGGAAGTCCACGTTCGCAGATCGCACAGTGGCACCAGACCATTTGCGTGTGAAATATGCGGCAAGACATTCGGACACGCAGTCAGCCTGGAGCAACACAAAGCCGTGCACTCACAGGTAAATGTTAACTTTATAACCACATCCTGTACTTCTCACATTTTGTTTTGGATTTTTTTTGCACCTCGTTGTAAACCAGCCTTCCTGTGCGCTGATTCGAAATCTTGCTTCTGCTCATCTTTCAGGAAAGAAGCTTCGACTGCAAAATATGTGGTAAAAGTTTTAAGAGGTCATCCACCCTGTCCACTCATCTGCTCATCCACTCCGACACGCGGCCCTATCCCTGCCAGTACTGCGGCAAACGGTTCCATCAGAAGTCAGACATGAAGAAGCACACGTTCATCCACACAGGTAAGAGCAGAACGCACACAAACATCCTGTAGACTACAAGTGAATTACGGAAACCGTGCGTAACTGAGCAAATCTGTTCGCAAAAGGCAGGATTTTAATTAAAAAAAACACAGATTTTAATTTACAACAACTTGGTGCGTTTTTTCCACAGGTGAGAAGCCGCACAAATGTCAGGTTTGCGGCAAAGCATTCAGCCAAAGCTCCAACCTCATCACACACAGCAGGAAGCACACCGGGTACAAACCTTTCGGCTGCGACCTCTGCGGCAAAGGTTTCCAAAGAAAGGTGGACCTGAGGAGACACAAGGAGACACAACACGGACTGAAATGAAGCACAATGAATAAATCATCTAATGTAATGTGTCTTTTGAAAAATCGGACATTTCGGACATGAGGCATTTCTGGCTATTCGTGCAGCCAGAGGACATTTCTTGGATCGAGATGTTGCTTTGTAGAAGTGCATTAAACACTAATTAAACCACCAGAAAAACCAGGGATAAGCTGTAAATTAAATGCTGATATGTTCATATGTTGTGTGTCTGAAACTCTATTCTATTCACACCGACAAGGTGAAAATGTGCGCTTCTTCAAAGAACGGAGCTCTTTTCCTTTCAGCTGGCAGGGACGCTGCAAAGCAGAGCAGAGCAGAGCCTCCTCACACTGTGAGGTTTCATTCACTCTCGGACTTCTTATCTTACTTTTGTCCATTTTGCACATTTTCATGTTGAACAAAAGTTTACAGATAAATATTTCCCCCACTGTATATATATAAAATTACAATAACACGTCTTTACAATAATAATATAAAAAATAAATAAAAACACGAAAGAGTCTCATTACTTTCTTTTAAAAATTCGCCAACAAAATAACAGTAAGATTTAACAGATTTTTTAGAGACTTTGGTAATTTATGTTTAAGTTTTTTTTTTTTATAGCCTACATGAATTAAAGACAGACGTTTGTTTTCAGTTTTAACGTTTAACCATCTTGCTGCCGTGATTGCGATTGCCCAGAGGCTACTGTTTGTTTTGACACTGCAGCCATGTTTGGACCTTAAACAATCTGAGCAGATTTAACCGTTAACCAAATGCCTTTTACCCTCATGGCTGTTATTTTAGGGAGGGGGGAAACGAGTTTTGTCACATGTGGCATCTGGAAGCTTGAGAAAGATTGGTACGGCCAATAGTGTATAAATGGCAAAATAAATAAAGTTAATATTACACCCAAACAAGATGACTTTGAGGCTGTGGATTTTTAAAAGTCATCTTTGCTCCTCATCTGGTCTTATTAAAACCAGATTCTTGTGCTATCACGTCTTTGCCATCTGCAAAAGATAAAAAAAGAACAATCACTTATAGTTGTCTTCTCTGAACATTGATTGAAATCACTGACTCACAAGGATTTTATATGCCTCACTTCCCCAAAATTGTACAACATCCAGGCCTGCGAAAATACTGAATATTTTAAACCCCTAGACGAACAGACTGAAGGAGAACAGGAAAAGGCCTGCTCATTTAACAGCAAGGTTTACCAGAGCTGTGTACCTTCTGGTACAGAGTGACTCATATAAAAAAAAATCTAAATTAAAAATATGGTTTTAGCAAACAATTGCAATTTCTTATGTAAGGGCTGCTTCTAAATGAAATTCCTAAGTGTCAGATAAATTACTGAGACAGATGCTGCTGTCTGAAAAGGGCACACTCTCTGTTCAGTCTGAGTGATGTTGAATGTGGTCACTGGGGAGTTTCTTCTTGTTGGAATGAAGCTGAGTTTGCCATTAAGTGCCTTTGACACTCTGAGGCAGCCTCAAGCCACCAGCCTGACCACGACCCTCTGAGCAAGCCAGCCAGTGGGTCGACACAGAGCAGGTATGATATATCAAACTTTTCATAAGTTTGTTAAACACTGGCAGTTATTTACCAACATGCAATATCTTGTGACTTCACAGGGTTGCATGATTCCCTTAGAGAGCTCTTCAAGTGCAATCTCAGAGAAGAGCTTCTCAAGCAAAATCTTCAAACGAACCATTAGGCTGACCAGATTTCCTCCAAGGGCACGGGTGGATTTTTTTTTTAAAGCATTACCCCACTGCCCCAAGGCATATCAAATATGAATAGAATACGGCTCGATCGATTCGAGTGGGTGAGTAATCAGAGCACTGCAGTCTGAGGTTCAAATCTAGGCTTGCATCCTGGCCTACAGTGCATAGGGTGGAGAATGTCACACGACCACACATGCAAACTGTCCATGTGGAGGTATGGCTGCATTAATTGTTCCTGACAGACAGAGTTGAGCAATTAGAAAGTTCTTGTGGTTTTGAATGATCTATTATTAATCTTAAATTAAACATGAATAATAAAAGAGATTCTAGGACACACTTTGGTGCTGGGTTCTGATTTTTTGCAAAAAAAAAAAAATAGCAGCAGGAAATGGTTTGGGTTTTAGGTCCTTCAGACATCGCAGATACCTCTAGATAGAATCTTCTTTTAAAATGACAGCAGCCTTTGACGGTGGAAACTATCTATTGATTTACAACTGTCATATGCAAAAAAGATATTAAAGCATAACATCTAATATGTCACAGCTTAAAAAAGAAAAGTAATACTAAAGCTCACACCCACATAGCTGACAGACAGCAATATCTGGAAAAAAATCTTGTGCTGGTTTATTTTCGTGACAATAGACAGAGAGAGAGCAAATGTGATTATTTCCCTGAGGGTGAGTACCTGTTGTGTGTATTGTCATAATAATGCAGTATTTGCTCTCATGCTCTGTTCAGCAGATTTCACACAGGTTTGACAAGTTACAGAGAGAGATAACCTGACAGAGATACAGGGTTTCTTTCACACAGCTCGGATGAAAGAGCACTGATTAATATGTTGGGATTGGGAAAATAGAGGTTACTTGGAAGATGAAAAGATATGAGAGTGTTTCCGCACCTCCTGTTTACACTTTTAATATAGAGAAGTTCCTGCATGAGACTGTCTTGCTCACTTGTCCCCTCCCTGGTGGTTGACACGCCAGCTAAGCTGGGACAGATGAAGAGAGGCAGGGCTCATATAGGACACAGCTCTTTTGTTGCACAGGCTTATTCATTATTCACCTGATCTGAAAAACAGACTGCAAACCAACTGCACAGCTGTCATCAAGCAACAAGGCGTAGACACAAATTATTTATGACTCTGCAAAGAAAAGGCAGCAAAATGAGAGGAAAATAATAACAAGAGACATCAGCAAGGCAGCTGACAGGCTAAACACGTGCAGAGCCACCAACCTCTTTGGGCTTGAAGTTCCTCCTGGAGTGCCAGCCACTGGACTGCTTTTATACACTAAAGACTTTTATACAGTGGTGAACAAGGATGCATGTGTGCTCATGGTTTAACAATAATTGGAAGAGTTGCATCATTAAATGAATCCAAATAAAAGAATTGAAATTATTTTTTTTAATTTAAAATTAAAATTTTTAAACCAATATGTAATTTGTCTTTCCTTATCAACTTGCGTATAATGTGACAAAGAGACTGAAACAGACATTAATGACTTCCCCTGATTTCAGTTTTTTGACACATCTTGTAGGGGGTTAAGGGTGTGGGCAGTGTTGCTGTTTTCAGGACTGTTTATAATGGCATGTCCCAAGGTGTTCTGAGTGTGATGCTTAAGGCCACACACCGCTGACATCAGAAAATGGTGGAGGCCAAATGAGACATTTTTCTCTGGCTGTCTTGAAAGCTTTCCATTAGCTAGGCTCTGTTCTGAGGGTCTGAGGCCCTGAACAGCATGAGTCCATGGGGGGGCTGATTGGGGAGGGGTAGATGGGTGTGTGTGTATGGCGGGGGTATAGGGGCCTACACGTTTGATGAAAAGGCAGCAGGGTTAGTAAGGTTGCCCACTCATTTAAAGACATGTTTATCCGGTTCATTTAGCATTATATATCACTAGACTATTTGGATATGAGCTGTCACTCAGGCACAAAGACGCCACTCATGCTGCTCGGTCACAAGGCCCCTCCAGTCTGGGCAGTTTTACACATTTGATTTCATATTCTGTACCTGTACAAAAAGAACTTGTGTTAATCCTTTTACTGTGTCTGCTGCTACAACATGCTTTTACATCGGTGTCCTTGTTTTGTGTTTTACACAAAGGCACATCTAATCACTTATGAATCCTGAAGGTGACATTAAAAGGATCCACTCTGCCTAAAAGGCTTGATAACAAAATATCCTCTTCTCTTCAGGGAGAAAGAAAACACAAGAAAAAGAAATCTTCTGAACACATAAGTGACAGGCAGAGAGCGCTGCAGCCTTTTAGCATGTAGGTGATACTCATGTTCGCTCAGAAAAGGTTTTACTTGACTGAGAATTTGAAATGAGGGTACAAAGCTATAAGCTACATGCACAAATCTTTGCATGCTACAATTAAATAAGAGAATAAGATTGCTTTTAACTGACACTTTTTGGTATTGATGGAAACATAGTTTTGGCTGGCATTGCAGCATTCTTTGAGGCCAACATTTTGTGCTATTTCTAATTTATCAAAAATGTGATACATATACAACATGTTCATTCAGCTTGGATCCTATAACTAATCATTTTGGTTTGGAAAGATCTCTTCTCACAT
>JAVQJX010117197.1:0-17299 GCA_036025115.1 Ambassis agassizii | reverse complement strand
TTTCTTAATAAGAGCACTTGTTATGCAGTCAATTTTCATAAGTTTAGTCTTCCAAGCCCAACAAATCAGGATCATAATCAGAGTTGTGTAAAGCTGTCTTAAGAGAGAGGTGAGATTATTATAGTTCCAGTGTATCTGATTAATCCACATTAAGATGTCTTTTGAGGCATATTAACCAGTGGTATTCAAACCTCTGCATATTAGCATTGACGCTATCTGGATCTCAATCTTTCTGTTGACTCACTTCTATCCCAGCTTCACCGTTATATTTTGTCATCCTCTCTTGCTGTCTCCCTGTCTCGCTCACTACCTGTTGTTCCTCCAACTCCTTATTTCTTGCTTTCCTGCGGTGACATTTGTGGGGGTGATTATGGATGGTTGTCCCATCCCCAAAGAGCTGTGTGTCATCAGAGGTACTTCCATCTGAGTGACTGGCCATGAAATGTCAGATGAGAGTACAGATGGATGGATGGTTGTGGGTTAGAAGCCTGGAGAGACAATCTTTCATTCTGTTTAGCCCAAAAGAGCTAAGCTTCATTGGCCTGTGACAGGTTTACCAATAAAAAAGGATCTCTACTACAACTTATGGATATTTTTATGAGGCATCACCAATTATTGCTGTTGTCATAATACACGCATTGTATGTGTGACTGTGAATAGTTAAATTCAGCCATGGCTGCATGATGATGTGTCATCATGCATAGTTTCCTGCAGTTTTCCATACAAAGCAACTGCAGCAGTGATAGATACTTTATTGATCAATTCAGAAAAAAAAAGAGGAGAGGGGGAATGGCGGCTGCCGCTGCAAGCTACCCTGCCCCGCGCGGTTAGGGTGTTCAGTGCCTTCCTTAAGGGCACCTCTGCAGTATCTCACAGGTGAACTGGCACTTCTCCAGCTACCAGTCCACCTCCATGTGTCTTGGTCCGGGGCTGGACTCAAACCGGCGGCCGTCCGCTTCCCAGCCCAATCCCCTGGCCTACGGAGTGAGCTACTGCCACCTCAGAGCTCCATAGACGAGACATGTAGCTTCAACCACTTTACAAATAATATTCATAATTAATATTTAGTGCAACAAACTGTAACAGATGTGAGTGTCACATTTCAATGAGCAATGTATTTTGTAGTCATATTGTAGTCATATTGTTGCCATAGGAGCTGTCCATGGTGCTGAAAGCATCTAACATCCTGAGATGAATATACACACACTTTATTGATCCCTTGCAGGGTCACTCCTATACATTTTGTCTTGCATACACATCACACACCACACCAATGTACATGCACATGCATGGAGGAGAGGAGGAGTGGGGGTGGCAGCCATTGCCCCGAGCAGGTTGGGTGTTCGGTGCCTTGCTCAAGGGCACCTCGGCAGTATCTCATAGATGAACTGGCACTTCTCCAGCTACCAGTCCACCTCCATGTGTCTTGGTCCGGGGCTGGGCTCAAACCGCTGGCTCTCCGCTTCCCAGCCCAATCCCCTATGGACTGTTCTATTGCCTGCCCCAAAACTTTAAGCTTTAAAAGAGTAGAATGTTTTCTCTCTTTGATTTTTTTTCTTCAATCTGCTTATTGAAGTCTAAATTCGTAATCATTCCTATGCCTGAAGTTAGGTATATTGCTAAACATTTGGCCTCCATATTGGCTCCACTAGTGGGCAACACCCCGCATCACATCCACAACTCTGAAGATTTTGTTAAGAAGGGTGAAAACATCCAAATGGGCCCTGAAGACTAGGGTTGCCAACTTTCTCTTAGCCAAATACGGGACTTTGTTTCACAGTTTAAAAAATTTGAAGAATTCCTGTCGGCATAAAGTGCAGAAAGCTTTAGTCGCGTCACCGCTAACAGGTTTTACCCACGTCTTTTTTGCCTCCCACAGTTTGCGCTAGAATAAGGGACTAGAGGCATCCCGTACGGGACAATACAATTTATATAAATATACGGCATCCCTATGTGGAGATGACAACACACAGCCAAATGAGATACAGAGACACGTGTTTGAAGGAAGGGTTCATGTTCACGGTACCCAAACCTAAAACTAGGACATGAACCGGAACTTGGATTTTTTGAAAGCTAGCAAGCAGAGCTAGCAAACAGTTAGCATGTCTTAAAGAAAACTTAAATGAACTCTCGTTTCTTGTTGTTATCTCATCTAAACAAAAATTATCCTGACTAGTTTGAACTGCACAAGCTAATAGCTTAGCGGCTTGTTTTTTGAACAAGTTTCACAAGCATGAAGCTCCTCACGTGGAAACACGGCGGCCATCTTGTGCCAGTTGTATCATCATACAACTGGCTTTTTAGGTTTTCAGGTTCTCCCACTGGACAAGTGTAGTAGCAACAAAAAAACAGGGAGGCTCAGTTATCAAATAATGTGAACATGTGCTGCTCCCTCACACACACACACACACACACACCAGGTATGGCTGACTGTGATGAAATAGTGGTTTGGGATGTTGTTTGTTTTCCAAAAAAGTTTTTTTTTAAATCACTCTGGAGCTGTTATTTTTAAGACTTGCGGTTAAACGTCCACTAGGGCCCAAACTATTTCAATTTTCACCTAGTGGAAAAAAAAGCCACCTAGAAATAGTTGAACAGAGATTTCAGCTCGCTGCCATGTTAAATATTTGTTTAAAACGCTGCTCCAGACCTCAAAAATAAAAAGAGATCTCTGTGAATTACTTTTTCATGAAACACACTCTGAAACTGTCGTCAATGTGACAAAAAGGGGATAACACTCAACCACTGAGTATCCATCTTTATCAGAACAACATCTCAGAAAGATTCAGAGACAAAAAAAAAAAAAAATGAAGACACTCACGTCGGTGTTACAGGATCTGTATCGTTTTCTCTCTCCGAGGCAGTACTTTCCTCCTCCAGAGGGCCTGCAGGACACAAGAGGATCAAATGAACGAGGACAGAATGAGACTCAACACGTTAATCCTCTCAAATTTGCAAAAAAAAAAATTACAAAATTCTGAAACTCTGAGGTCTATCCTCTTGTAGCCATGATGCTTCCACAGAGGATTTTATGTTGCAGTAAACTACAAGAACTAGAAACTGAAGAAATGACCTCAGAACAGACAATGAAACAGACTCTAAAAAGACAAAGTGTGTGCCAATGATTCATTCATGAAATCCAAGCTGCTCTAAGTGCTCTTAATTGTGACATGACATTTAGATTTGGGAGAAAGTGTGTAACCTCAGAACAGTCTTTCCCCCCTGGCAGCACATCCAGGTTTGTTTTTCCTTCTCTTGTCATCTTCTCGCGTTCATCAGCCTCCATTTCGACCTCACTGCAAAGCCTGTGTTATGAATGTGTTGTTTTCTTTCTGTCTCCTCTTTGCACTGATGCCTGAGCTGCTGCAGCAGCAGTGATCACCTTACACAGGTGTTCCGCATTATGCTTCCTCCCTCTTGTTTCTCCACTCTCTCTTGTCTCCCCCATGACGTGTTTGACGTAATACCCAACTTCCAACACAATGGAATGCACCGATGGAAGAAGGATCCCAGATGTCTGACGATGTGATGCACATCTCTGTGTGTGTGTCATGGACTAAAACGGCCACCCTTTATTTTCAGGAGCTCAAACTTTGCCTCTAAAAAAGTTACTTTACAGCTAATTTACTTCAAACACACACGTCCACACACAACATACACACAAGGGCCAGGTACCTGGATGTGTGTGTTCAGCTTGCTGTGGCTTACTTTGCCTACTTACGCTGGGCTGTCACAGTGCCTCATGGAGGAGGAAACACCGCCCCCACAGGTCCTGCTGCACTCCCCCCACATCGACCACGGCCCCCAGCCTCCGTCCACACTCTGAGGCCAGGTACCGAACGCCACGCACTCCCCCTGGTAGCACCACTACAGCAAGGAGAGAGACATGTTGGTTATTAACACGTAGACACACACACCAACAGAGTAGAGTTTATGCACGTTAGCTAATGGTGGCTACTGTTAGCACAGACTCCTCAGAGGTCCTAAATACCTGGCAGCTGATTGGCTGAACCATCAGTCAGCTAACACAGAACCAGCAGAAGTAACAATAGTAATTTATTCACTTTTAGACCCAGCCCTCAAGTGGCCACTTAAGGAACTGCAGTTTTCCGGGTTTGCTTCATTTGTACACAGCCGTTTGAGTTTCAAAGTTAAAAAAAACAAAACAAAATTTGTTCCTTAACATTTTTAAATTTTGCTTTTGAATGATTTTTTTTAAAGAGCTCTGTTGGGTGTGGCGTGTGAAGTGAGGTGTGTTTTAAGCCTGCCGCTAAGCTGTTCAGCGTTCCAGCGGGTGGAGGGGATCAGAGACGGCCCTTTGTCTCTCCCAACTGTGTCAGTAGGTTAATAACCCACAGAGACTGGGACGGTCAAGGTGAGAGCTGCACTGTCCTCCTTCTCTGACTCACGTCCTGAGACGCTGTCCAAACAAGATTAGCAGTGGGAGTAGTGGAGAGGAGAGAAACCCTCCTCTCTGTTGGTCAGTTTCTGCGCCCCCCCCCCCCCTCCCCCTCTCTGCTCCTGTTGGAAGGGCCTCTCTCCATTACATGCTGGGTGAGAAATGGCTGACATTCATATTCCTTTGAAGCTGGCAGACAGGGTATGCCACTGGCTCTCCTAAAGCTGCTCCAAAAGCTGCTCCAAAGCCCCCCAGGCTCAACCTGGGGCCCCCTGTGTTGTGCAGGACCCTGTCCGTGGGCCCCGGTCCTCAAAGGCTCCACTGAGCTAATGGTAATTGACGGTGACAGCTCGTGACACTCTCCTATTCTTCCCTTTTAGACCTCGGACCATCCTGTGACAATGGCCGCCGTAATCCGTGTTAAAACTGTCTCCCCTAACCTGGCTGGCATCAACAGCGGGCTGATGACCTAAAGCCTGGCCTGCATGTGTGTGTGTGTGTGTGTGTGTGTGGTTCACTCTGAGGGAATGATAGGCAGCTAGGAGGTCTCCAGGTACTACAGTAGGACTTCTTCAAACTAGAAAAACATATTAACCTTCAGCAGTATCTGATCCTGCATCCATCATTTTACAGAATTGAGCAGCAAAAGAGCATTCAGTCCTGCTGGAACGTCTCTGCAGCACCCAGGCCAAGCAAACTCACTTTAATTGATAGCAACGGAAAAGCTGCTATCAGTGGATTTCCTCATGGAGGACACATAAATTCACACTGCAGACTGACCTTTGAGAGAGTCCAAACTGCAGAAAGATAGCAACATTAGCAGCGGGAGGCGTTCCAGTTTTTTTTTTTTTTTTAAAGAAGGCAACAGTCCAAATATCATCAAATGTCAAACAGGCTGCAGAGAAATTCAGAGATTTATTTCCTTCACTGAAACCTGTGAGTCAGAGGGATGCTAATGACTAATTGGTTAGCTTAAATTCTGGGAGGATGAACATGCTTGTGCAAACAAAGGAAACAAAAAAAAGATGCTATTAAAGTAAAGTAAAAAAGGAGCGCTAATATCAACAAAAGACATCCAAAATGGCGTCCAGTGGAGGAGGTACGCTGAGGACTTACCCCCTTCTCGATGCTTCCGGTCTGACACAGGGTCCCCTCTGCAGCTGGGATACTGTTAGTTACACAGCGGTTGCTTTTGCTAAGGCACCAGAGCTCTCTACACACTTCCTAGGAAAGAAGGCAAAAGCAAGTTGGTCAGAATAAATCACAAAAAAAAAAAAAAAAAAAGTTTGGACTCCATGTGCTTACGATCACATCACTTTGATGATAAATGAAGAGTCAGCTGGATCAACACCATGACTAACGTTTTGCTCACTTCGGGACCACATGGGGCCGTGACATCAGTTCAAGAAATCGTATTCTGACTTCTTAGGGGAAATCAAGGACCCCCCCCCCCCCCGCTTCACCCCCCCTCAAAGTCTGAGCTAAAGAGACCAGACCACAAGCACAACCTGGCATTAGATTTCCCATTAAACCGAACCCGGTCCCCCACCACCCTCCACCTCTGTCTCCACTTCAAAGGCTTTTACTGGACAATTGTGTACGGCAGAAGAGCAGGCCCATGAAAAAGAGTTATGATCCCACGCATGGGTTCTGACCCGCGGGGTCAGTAAATATGCCACAGCCCTGCAGCTCCCTGAGCCTGTCCAGATTAAATAAAGCAGCAAACTGCCAATCTCTGACCAGCTGGTTTCAATAAGCCGACCCGCTGCTCCATTCACCATCTTGGCTCTGTGCTAAAAGGTCAGCGGCTCGGGCCCTTAACCAACATGGACGTGGGTCTGATGGATTTACGTTAAGAGAGAACAAGCTGGTGATAAAAAAAGGGCAAGGGGTGCTCGGTGATAGAGTCATCAAAGGTTTGTTTGTTTTTCATACTTTCAGCTCCGGTTGCTATTTGCTGTTGCTATTTGTGATTTTTGGCCTAAATGTGAATATTTTCCTGCAGCTGCAACACTTACAAATGACACCGTTATCTCTGCGTGAGGAACGGTTTTAAACGGAGAATTCATTACAACTACAACACAACTTTGTTACATTATTCACACACATATTGGAGATAAACTTTGACATGCTATCGCTGAACTTCCTGCTCTTCAGTGATGGAGCGATAATATCCATCTAAAATGTGGATGAGGTCAGTGCAGAGCTCCAGAAACCAGACTCTTTTATCCATTTCTGTGGTTGTTGCTGTCACAGAGGGCATCTCTTTCACAGATGGCTGTATGAAACACATCAGATGAATCAGCACTCATAAATGTTGCGTCTTTCATGCTGATCTAAAAACCACAATTATGAGCTTAGGAGCCGAAATAACAGGGTTTGATTTGAGGCCTGTTATAATCTGCTGTCAGATATTTCTGTCAATGAAATGAAATAACTGTTTTTTTCCATCTTTTGCCCAAATATTTATGTAACATGTTGCGTTATTGTTCATTAAATCTTTCAGCTGTGCGGTCGTCTCCTGTCTGTCACTGCTCGTGTTCATCAGAGCTTTTCTTATTAGTCTGGTGAATCATTATCATTATGAAAACACAACACACATGAGGGGAGTGCTGACTTCATCTTTTCTGGGAAATGAGTAGAAGAACAAAGTGAAGAAAGACAAGAAACCAGTCAAATCATCTTTCTCTTTGGTTAATCTCAACCACTGAATATTAACCAAGAAAGGATTGGAATCTGATTTCTTGGTGTGCATTCCATGTTTTTGCAAGTAAACATGGACATGGATGCTCGTCTAAGGGCTTTGTGTTTAAGTAAACGTCTGATCAGAGCCAACAGAATTACAATGAAATCATCTTAAGAAGAAGATTGAGAAGGAAGAGAGCGAGAGTCTGCACAGAGCAGAGTGTGGCTGTTTTTGTCCTCACACTCTCACCTTGTAGAATTCAATGGCGTAAAAGGCAGATACATGCAACATGGCCTTTCAGACTGAGGTCGCATTGCAAAAAATCAGACCTGATTTAGGACCACAGAACGGTTCACATATGGACATAAAAATCACTTTCTCTCCATCCAGTCTATGCTTTTAATCAAACTAACCCGTTTAAACATTATTAATCTGCACCTCTCTGGAAACAGACCTGTCTGTGTGCAGAAAAATCACAAAAAAAGAAAACAATTGCTTCTACAAACCAGTTTCTCACTCATATCAAGCTGTAAAAACCCCACAGATCAGCCACATACTCTCTGATTTATTGTCATGTGACTGCTGGTCACGTGAGCTAAACAGGGTTGTCTTGTTGCGCCACAAAATGCAGAATTTTTTTATTTTTACAGAATATTTTTAGTTCAAATGGTTTATTTTGTATGATTTTTTTTAAATTGAGACTAATTTTGATGGAACGTGGTGACTCTTTCACATATTTGTGACTTCTTGTGTCCTATAAAAACACAAAAGAGGCGCTGGTTTCTTACCCCATATTTGCACTGACGTGAGGAGGCTCCGTACTGGAAGCGACACTGCTCATCTGCGTCGTACACCTGCCCTGGGGCTACTGTTGGGTACAGGAAGTCTTGTTTCAGAGGTTCGTTGTCCAGACACGTCCCCCGACCTGAGCTGTCAAAAAAACAAACCTACAATAGGATTGTTTCTTACACAAAGGAACCTTTTCACACAAGGTGCCAAGACAGAGACAATTAAAGTCCTCCTCCTCCTGTTCGTCATTTTACCTCCACTGTAAGAAACTTGTCAAACAAACTCAAATGATATGTAATTAATGTTGATACTACACATCAACGCCTCTTTATCAAAGAGAGTGTTGAAGCACAAGCAGAGACATTTCACCAGAGGCAAAGCCCGGCTCTCTGTGATCATCTGGCTGTGAGCTCCTCTCTTCTGTATGTCACTGCGAGGAGCCAATAAAATGACAGTGCAGGGAAAGGAAGAGAAGAATCTGGAGTGAGCTATGGGTCATACGTCCAGAACTAGATTATGTTTAGTCTGTTTTGTCAGATAGAAATATGTGCGCTCGCTTAAATTTAAAGAAGAAAAAACACACACAGTGCAGCTTTCTTTCTGGTGGCTAAAACAATGAAAAATACTTTTTAAAGTGTTTGTTTTGGGCTGATGAGCTGCTCTGTGGATGCCGCATCTATTCTAGTTCTATCTTCAGACCAACGCAGACGTGTTGATCTCAGTCAGAGGAGGCCAAATACGACTGTTTACTATAACGCAGCGTTCTTTCTTTCCAGCTGTGGAGGCTGCAGCATGCGGTGGAATGCTGCCATCCCTCAAAAGGAATAACAGGCCTGGTGACGACAACGACGCAGCGCGAGGCTTCATGATGGAACAATATCACTTTCACACTGCAGGACATGATGTGAAGATTTACAGGAACTAATCAGCCCTTTCAGCTTCACTAGGTGTTTTTACACTTTTAGGGAATGGACCATCTACAGGAACTATTGTCCCCTTTAGCCTCATTAGCTGTTCATTCACCAGAGGAGATCATGGCAAGATATACAGGAACTTATCAGCCCTCACTAGGTGTCTAATGAAACTGTCCCCCTAGCCAAAGGGTCACAAGTCTTTTTTTCACTGCAAAGGCCGGTATGAATCTCTACAGGAACTGTCCCCTAATCATCCCTCTTACCCACACAAGATACTTTTACACTGCAGTAGATGTTTTGAACATTTGAACTGTCCCTCAATCGGCCCTTTCAGGCTCATTCCACTGCTGGTGACATAATCCACATTTACAGGAACTTAGCAGCTTTTTAAACCTCACTAGATATAGGGAAGGGATTGGATAACAGGAACTAACCAGCCCTCAGCTTTCAGCAGGTGTTTTTCCACTTGAGGGAAGTTACAGGAACCGTGAAATCTGAGATCTAGTGGCCAAATTAGAGGACAGTCCTGCAAATGTTTACATATCTCCTGTTCAAAAGTCGCCATAGTGTAAAACAGTCAGTTCCTGCAGTGGAAAAACACCTTTGTATAACTGTGCATATTGCAGAAACGGGCCTGCTCATGTTCCTGTTTCTGACTCTTCCTCCTGACAGCTCAGCCTCTGAGGCCCCCAGACTCCCCGTGCACTGAGGGCAAGTCTCACTATTTATTGGTTTGGAGAGAGACAAAATAGTCAAAGAAACTAAACATAGGGGCTATTATTTGACATCGTCGCACGGGCTTCCTGTCTGCAGGATTCAGCCAAATTCATTATGCCAAGCGGAAATATCCTGTAATAAGTGGGAAGAACAGCGATCCCTGAACTCTGACACCGGTGGATCCAACCAGAATCACACTATAACCCAACAATTATCATAAGTTTAATAAAGCCAAACAAACTGGCATGCAGAGTCTGCAGAATAAACTGTGACTGAACCGTGAGTGCATTCATAAACCATTCCTAAAAAACCCAAACAAAGCACCACATATTGCTCGAGCAAGCCGGTGAATCTAGGCCAACACCGCAGCCAAAGTTGTTTACTTGGCAGAGAGAAGCATGTGCAATATGAGGCAGAGAAAAGGGAGGATAATTGGAGTTTACAGACAGAACACTGTTGTAAGAAACATGAAGGCAATAAAACCAAAAACAGACTGATACAAACATATAAAAAATACAAGTGATTCTGCTCCAACATGAAGAAAACAACTTTGTCCTGCTCTCTCTTTCTTTGTGTGTGTGTGTTTCGGACTCAGATACTGGAGCCAGAATCAGACAGGAAACCCGACGGGGCGGCAGAGAAGTGGCTCTTTGTGTCCCAGCTGGAAGCTGGCATTTAATACTGTCATCTCTGTCACAAGTGCTGCTCGCTGACCCTCCTCTAACAGCTTTCAGCCGGAAACATCATCTGACAACCGCAGCCGCTATTGTCCGCTTTCTTGGAGGGCCTCGCCAACTAAACATGAATACACACACACCCCACAGACTCATAAGTAAAGATTCACCACAAGGTTGTGTGTATGAGTTACAGAACAGATAAAGAACACTAACTGACCATCGGTAAATCTTAACACTAAATCTGCAGCTGATTATTGTATCCATCGTATCACCACGGTTACTACACTCAAATTCAAAACACTTCGTATCCCCCTCCAGACTCCAGGTTGTCAGAGCGGTTGGTGTATTCTCTGTCAGCAACGAGTGAGGAGCAACTATGGCGAGCGTCGAATCCTACGCTGTAAGTTCATCATTTGTTTACTAATCATTTAGTTCATCTCCTCTATAGACCCTCACTCTTTTTGTGATTTGAGGTCTTTTAGGTTTCGTCGCCTCCACCATCGTAGCTCAGTCGTAAACTGTCAACCTGCAGCTGAGATTCTACTGACATCAACATGATTTGCGGTCTGCAAAAGATTTTTTTAATGTGAATATTTTGTCTGTACTGTTGTTGTTGGTGAGTTCAGCTTGTTATATGAACATTATTCCAGAGTCTCTGTCACATATTAGGAGGATTTTACAGACAGTTGTTTTAGATTGTTTTAGATTTCTGACATATTGTACCATATTGTACCCCTAATCAATCTGATTGATCATTGTTATAGCTTTAGAGCAGATAATAAACCATAAACTAACAGACACGTGTGCTGGCTAGGTGTCCACATACTTTTGGCCATATCTGTTTATTCTGTTAATCCAGATGTTTGGTCTGGCTTTAGCCTGAGTCGCTTTTTGTCTCCTTTGACCTTTCCACCAAACAGCGGTTGAAAGCAGCAGCTGGTCTACACATCATCACCAGCGGTCCGCCTCGTGGTGTGAGGAGGAGGAGGAGGAGGAGGAGGATGCTCGGTTATCATCCGCAGCCACAAGGAGGTCTGGCATGAGCCTCAGCGATGAAATGGATGTGAATGAGCAGGGAAGGCCTAGCGGGTCACCGCAAACGGCCGGCCAGTGGCAGAGGGTTGTAAAGAGACAGACAGCTGCGAGCAAGACAGGAATGCACCTCCACACACACACTTACTCGAGGAAGCTGGTGATGTAGTCCTTGCTGCAGGCTGACCAGGAGAACGGGTTGGTGTTAGCGGTTATATGAGCGGCCATGAGCTTGGCTGTCTCGTGGCCTTTGGTGCCGCAGGAGTTCCCGATGCCGTCGTGGTTCATCCCGAAGCTGAAACACAGGACATTAATGCAGATGGTGCTGGACAGTGCAAGAGGAGGTGGAGGAGGGTGGGGGTCTTCTCTGAGTGAACCCTGGCTGTAAAGATCCAGCTCTGTGGCTCTGAAACAGCTGTGTGGAGGGGTCAGAGGTCAAACCCTGTCTGGAGCTGGGAAAAAAAGTTCTAATCACCACTCTGATGGCTGCCTGTCAGTCAGCGGCTGCAAGTCTGAGCAGGCCGTGAGGACGAGGGGATCCCTCTCCTGATCAATCACAAAAACAGCCCTGCAGAACAAGAATTTATTTGGCACTAAATCACTTCATTTTTCTTATCTGCCTGAATATCACCGCAGAGAACGTCTCAGGTTACAGCAGGACGTCAAAGCTCACTTTCCACTTTAAGCAGCACAAATCAGCTCTAATGTATATAACAAACCCGACCACATCGCACAGTCTCGACCTGTTTTTCTAAGGCTGGCGTTTATGACATTTTACCCTCCTCTGGAAATAAATCAGGCCGCTCGAAACCCCGCTGCAGCGTGTTTTTTTTATACATCCTCTAGAAGCAGAGACTATTTTTACAACTGCCCCACAACAGAAGCAGACATGAGACATAATAAAGGAAATCGCCATCTTGGTGAACTCCCTGGAGAGGGATACGTAGACTAATACATCATCATTATTTTGCTTTATATTCAGGAAGGTATGTGGACACTGACATTTGCATGAGGAAATATGTGGAGGTACAATTCAAGACGTCTGCATGGGGGGAAGAGAAGGGGGCTGCATGCAGGTCTGCAGAGCCAGAGCAGGGAGGACTGTTTGTTTAAGAGCAAGATGAAGATGATCTGAGGAGGAGGAGGAGGTGTGGATGAATTTAGATCATCATTATCTCTGTCTTGCATGCTAATTAACGCAGTCCAACTGAAGCTAATTGGTGAGGTAAATCTGAGCGTGATTTCACAGCAAATCCATCAAACAACAACCAAAAAAAGCATCCTGGTGTTCGTTTCAACCTGACAGAAACCACCTGTTCACAAGTGTGAGGTTTAATCAGCAGCATAGCTTCAGCTAAGGTTGCACAGTATTGGGTTTATTATGACCACACCAACCTTTTTCCTGTGGTTAAAATGTGGGTAATTAGCCTGCTACGCTAGCTCCTTTTGACACTCCAGACTGTTATACTTTGATGCACACAGAGTGTCCGTTGATATTCAAGAACTTAAAGCAGGAAAACGTCCGTCTTGAATGAAAAAACACTCAACTATCTGCTCACGATACATCCACCTTATTGGCTGATGGCAAATCCCTACTCTTCCTGAGGGTGTCTGTCACTTTAAGAGTGTTTATTTGTGAGAAAATCTGTGATAATAAAGCAGCCGCGGTGTGACTGAACAGACCAACAACCAACAGGTTACCTACAATCCAACACAAACACAGTTTGAAGCCTGGTTAGAAGGATTTGTGAGGATTTAATCCATTCATTAATCCATGTGTGTGTAAAATAACTCTCTGACTCTGCAGCCTCCATCATGGGACTCATGTCAAACTTTATATTAGCTTCTTAAAACTCACTTGTGGCCGATCTCGTGTGCGATGGTGAAAGCAGAACCGAGGCCAATGTCTTCATTGATGCTGCAGCTTCGCTCCGGCTCGCACATTCCAGCCACCGAGGCCAAGCCTAGACACACACACACACACACACACACATAGCAGACAAACATACAAACACAAGGTCAAGGTGCAGCATTCTTAGGAGTCATGGTCATAAAAAAGGGATTCCACACATATGATCTCCTGTTTACGGTGCTGCTGAAGGAGCTGTGGAATCACCAACGGGAGGTGAGAGCAGCATCACCGGCTAGACTTGCAAAACTACGGCGACCACTGGAAAATGTCTAGACCAGAGGTAGATTTATACGTTTCAATTCATGTAACAAGGGATCGCCTGAAACTCCAGCCAAAAAAGGGAATTTAAGAACCCCCTCACTAGTGCAGTGCCCCACCAGAAACTGTCAGGAAATATAGATGTTTTCCTCATTTTAAAACCAGAGACGAGAGAGAGAGAGAGCACAGAGAGGTTGTTTAAAGTTAAAACTGCTCCACAATCCAGGTGTCGCAGGTCCTTTTTTCCTGAAGCCTGACAGGTCAGATCAGGAGACTGCAGGCAATTCTTCACAGATTACATCTACAGGTGACTGCAGAGTGGATCATATGACAGCACAAAGCAGGTGTGTGTGTGTGTGTGTCAAGAGTAGAAGTTTCATTTCTCGTTGTATTGAGACACAAACAGACCATCCTGGTTAATTCTCCGGTATTTCTAGTTAAGTTTTCCTCCAGATTTTAACCAGGAAAGATGCAAAAACTGAACATCAAGGAGTTTGACGTTATAAAATTAAGATTATAAGACCATCATTCAAACCTCAAACAAATAGAAACATGGCGGGTTTATGCCACCATTTTTGACACAAACCAGGATTTATTTAGCAACAAGTGTCTTTACTTTTTTTTTTTTTTGCGTTTACACAACCACTAGAGGGCGCGTTCTGTGACTTCTTCGTTACTGAAGCAGTGTGGAGTTGGCAGCAGCACCACCCCCACAGGCTGCAGGGGGAACTGCAACTTTTGACATGGACGCCAAGTTTTATCAACAGTAACTGCGAGACGTTTTAGGTTAAACTGTTTCATGTGCAGTTTTTTTCTACTGAGGAGGAAGTGACGCAAAAATAAAACAAAAAACAAAAAGTCTGAAAGGCCACCTGCAGCACAGGTGAGTCTGTCTGAGCCTTTTGGATGCATTGACCCTTCAGTTTTTTTTTCTCAGTGATCAATAAGCTCGTCACACTGCCTCTCGCAGCTCTGCGTTTGGTTTGTCGTGTGTGTGAGCTCTCTTCGCCTCCCCGCTAACAGTGACATGGCTTTTGTATCCTCTTCACTAAGAGGCTAAACAAGAATAGACTCGCAAATCAGGAGGCCACTGAAACCATTACTGCAGGCAGGGAGAGGGAGCCTGAAGTTGAAGAAAGAGGGAGGAGAGGGTGGGAAAGGAAGGAGGGTGGCTACTCTACGATTAGTTTAAGAATGTGAGAAAGAGAAAGAGAGAGTGTGTGTGTGAGTGCAAACACACACAAGCTGTTTTCTTAACACCGGGGTGGACTGTGTATTATCTCCAGCCCCGTGATTACTCGGCGACCCTAAAGGCCAGCGATCTGACCCGAGAGCACGATCCCTGAGAGGAGAGGGAGGTGGTGGGTGGATGAGGAGTGAGGAGGGGTGGGGTGGCTGTGAGACGACGAGGAAGCCAAGCAGATGCCAGGGCAATTAAAGCGACCGGGGAATGTGACGAATGCGGTCAATCTGTCAAACCACCCCTGAAGTCACAATATTACCTCCAAGATATACTGTGGTGCCTGCGGGGCCTTTACAAAGATAAGATGGGGAGAGGAGGTGGAGGTGAAGGGGCTGAGAGAGAGGAGAGGAGGAGGAAAAAGGAGGGGGTCTCTGCCACTGCTTTCTGTCCTCTTCCACCCCCCAAGTATCAACACAACCTGCATATCACCCACTCTATCTCCTATAATTGTCCTTTTCCTCCTCCTCTTTATCCTCCTCCCTCTTTCTCCCTTTCCAACACATACCTTCTCAGTTCAACCCCCGGTGTAAGTGTAAACACCTTAGACAAACTGAGGTTAGAGCACAGAGACAGAGGAGAGGAGGTTTATAAAAAAAAAGAGAAAAGCTGGAGGTGACCACGGCTGTCGAGGTTCAGGGCTCAGAAAGAGGGAGGGGGCTCCCGCTGAGGAGCTATAATAACACAAGTGAAAACATCCTTCTCATTATGTCTCACAGGAGCCGTCTGGTGTTCCTCTAAAGTCTGCTAAATAAGGTTTGTGTGAGGACAAGACGAAAACCTGAAAACCTCTCAAGGACGAAGAGCACACAGTCAGCAGGAAACACACACACACTCACCTAAAGTACCGCAGGGTTTGTTCTTGTAGGTGCAGATGTCATACCTAAAGAAAGAAAAAGAAAACAATATTTTTATTTTTTCTCCACTGGCTCACTGCCATTCCATTCTTTCCCTGTTTAATCACAAACACAGTCTGGCCTGATATAATCTCAGCATTTAGCATAACAATAGCATATATAATGAAGTCATGACAGGTTTGGTTCTGGAAAACACCTGGTTGCATCTATAGCCAGAGCTTATCGACGAGCCCGTAACTCACACACAGGTAATCCAATAGAGCCGCAGTGCTTTAAGAACAGATCATACATTTCAAATGAATGATCCAATCACTCCTAAAGCTTTTAATCTATTAAAACCAAGGGCACTGCAAATTTAATTTCATTCTCCTTCTTCCCCTCCGTCCCTCCCGCTCTCCATAAATTCCTCCCTCCTCCTTCCTCTCTGGTGGAGCAGCTCCAAACCAGTGAGGTACAATCGTGACCTCGTTTAAGACGTCTATTTGTTTTGATTTATTTCCCTCAGTGTCTTTTTTTTTTTTTTTCAAATGTGACTGTGGCCACATTCCAAACAAGGAAAAAAATCCTGATATGATGCAGAGACCTGATGCTCAGAGCGCTGCAGGAGACCCACAGGGTGTTCAACACATCTTTCATTTTACACTGAACTAACTGCACATATGCAGGTTTTTATGCATTGTTTTATTTTTGTTTATTTTCCCTGATATGCTACATTTAAAAGTCATGAACATGCCGACAAGCTTGGTAAACATAACTGTGGCTAAACTTCCCACTGGAGACAAAAGCCAGATGTTAGTGAGGTTTTTTTTGTCCAGTGTGAAATGGATTTAACCTTCAAAGATGCTAACATGGTGGCTAAAAATGAATTTTGAAGTTTGGCAGTAGGACTCCAGCATCATGAGGTGTTTGGTCTCACATCAGAAAAAGCCAAGAAGATAAAATCCATAACTGCTGCGTGTCGTTACCTGAAGCTATAACCAAATAAAAACAGGAGCCAAAGGAGCTGGAGAACATCAGCTAACAGACAACAGCACACTAATGATAGAAAGCCAAACATCTTGGCTTTAGCTCATGTCAGTACCAGAACACCATCCTTTGCTTGTTGCTACGTTGGCAACAATGAAGCCTGTTTCCAGGTAATGACAGAGTTTTATGGTAACACTTATGACATAAACTGGAGGCTAACAGGTAGAGTGTGTTTTTACAGTTACAGGTAAAATAAGAGTGTTTGTCTGTGTGTGTGTGTGTGTGTGTGCACTTCTGCTGGCGTCAGAAAATAACCTGCAAACTATTTACACAAAATGGGAAAATTAGCACTACTTACTTAGAATGTTAGTAAAGAAGAAGTGAAAAACAAACTCTTTGGAGCACATTGTGTGTGCGTCCAGAGCGGATCATTACACTGGCGTGTGAGCAGAGCTGTAGCTGTGAGCCAGCTCTTACCGGGTGATTAGGACAGCATTGTCATGGTGAGCCATCCCATTCTCTGGAATATTGTTTCCATCGCTGTGATGAGACAGAATGGACTTCTGCCACTTACAGAAGCTGTCCAGAGACTTGTCAGCATGATGATTAATTTCCAGATTCGGCTGCAGAAAAAAAAAAAAGACACAGAAAAAGCAGGAGAACATGATACAGCAAGACAAAACAAAACCAGGTGACACTGCACACAGCAATGAGCTCCACTATGTTGTGTTGTGTCATACAGTCCTGTCTGTATTGTACCATATTATATATATACAGTATATGTTGTAGAATAGCTTACCAAACAGTACAATTTGTATCATATCATATTGGGTTGTAGCATTTTGTACTACA
>JAVQJX010117153.1:0-10502 GCA_036025115.1 Ambassis agassizii | reverse complement strand
TTTATTTAGCAAAAATAAAGCCAAAAAGAAAATAAAACATGTTCATTACCTAGATTAGCTTACACGTCCATTTTTAACACCAATGAGTTAAGAAGTAATGAATTCCTGTATGACTTTATCAATGTTTCACATTTTGTAGATGTAGATGTTGTCTTGTTGTTTCCTTTTATGTATTGCTATGTAAAATAGCAATAAAAACAGCGAACAAGGTAAATATAATAAGAAGACCTGCCTGAATAGATGTTTTGATTATGTTTTCCTCTTCCTCTGTGTCTTTTATCAAGTTTGTGGATGGGGACTGGGTTCTGGATGAGCCTCAGTTTGTGTTGGCCACCTTCCTGGATATGACAGCCCTGGAATGCCAGCTCCCCCTGCAGGACAGCAGATCACCTGCAGGCACAGACCTGGAAACAGCATCACACAGACCACTGGCACGCTGGCAGATTAAAGTTAGTCACGTCTCCGGACATCCTACTCTTCCACTCTGTTTCTCCCATGTTTCTGTGCAATCCAACGTTTTCAAATATACTAATACATAATCAAAGAATGCTCCCACGGTCAGTCTACACTGCAGTTGTCTGGATGTGCAGCTGGAGGTTTTCTAGAGTTTCAGCTTTGCTTTGGAACATAATAGGTCCAGTAGTGTAAAACACATTAGTTGGGTTGCCAAGTGTATGAAACAAAGCAAGCCTGGGAACATGATTTCAAAGTTGTTAGATGGAGTAAACATAAGTAATGTCTAAGGAGTGCGTCTAATGTCTAAGGAGTACCTCACAAGTGAAATCACCAGAGATCCTTCCCAGACTTGAGAGACAGAAATGAATATATAAATCAGTGTATTTGTTCAATTTGTTGTGCTTATGGCAGGTTTCCAATGACGGCTACAGCTACAGTAATGCCAAGATATTGACTCTGTATGATGGAGCCTGCCAGATCTGCAGCCTCAACAATGAAGACCTTTGTACGCTGAGGGTAAGATAGTGTTCTGCAAAATGAATTTTATTTAAGACATTGATAAAAAAAAGAGTGGTATTTAGCAATAGGTTTGCCTCTCAGCCCACTTCTCTATCCTGATCTATGCTGATGCTACAACAGGATCATTCCAGTTACACTAGGATTACAGTTGTAACACACTTCAAACTTCTCTGATTCCAACTTTTCTATTTTCAATATGTTTTACCTTTGTCTTGGACTAAATTATAAATCTTAAAGACAAACAATAATCAGCAAATTCATCCACACAAAATAGGGCAGTATTTATTATTATGATTTATTATTTTCATTATTCATTCAAGAGAATTATTGAATTTGTTTATTATTTGTAGTTTGTATTGTATTTCTGCAAAATTAGGCACAATTTTAGTATAGAGTCAGGGGCCCAAAATTTGACATTGCACCCAAACAACATGTTTTATGTTATGACATGGCAATTTGTTTCATATTCTTTGTTATATTGTCTTTGCTTCCCAGGAGAAAACCTGCAACATTGACGGTCTCTGTTACAGTGAGGGGGAGTCCCATCCCAGCAGCCCCTGTCTCACATGTCAGCCTGACTCATCCAAACACACATGGTCCACTGCAGACAGTATGTACACATTTCATCAGTTCATTCGTATTCTTTTAAACAGCCAGTCCTTATATACACACAATGTAAGGCTGTACTTTAATGTGTTACTTCCCCAGCAGAGCTTAGGTTGCACACCCTTCACTGTGTGTTGTTATTTGCTGTGAGTAACTTGGGGCAGTTAATTTGTCAGCAGCTCTGCACAGATTGAAGCTATTGAAGTTCTTCTTTGCCCACGGCAACGTTATGAGGACAGCTTACTTCATTGTTACACTTTCTGTCCAACTTTACTTTTTAAAGTAGGTCAACCTGTTCACATCAAACATCATAGAAACCAGACAGGAGTTCAATATACTGTATATATAATAATGACAGGGTAATGATAAGGTGTTAATTACTTATTAGGTAGATTACATCTGTTCATAAAAACAATTTGTGTAGCATGTGACATACTATAACTAAGAAAAAAGTAATAAACAAAAAAACTGTATGTCATTCACTCTACATCCATACAGCTTTTATTCATTCTCCCTATTTTGTCCTCAGAGAATCAGCCTCCATTGCTCCTGTCACTGTCACTGCATCAACGCTCCTTCCATGGAGAGAATTTCATTTACCAGCTACAAGCTCAGGACCCAGAAGGTTCAAAGGTTCTTTTCACCCTGGTATCAGGTCCTGCAGGTGCATCTCTGTCTCCAGCTGGCCTGCTAATGTGGAAGGCCACTGCTGAACCAACTGACACACACGTGTTCCAGTTTACTGTGACAGACGACTGCAATGCAGAAACCACAGCATCTGTACAGGTAAGGCTGGACCCTCACTGTTCAAAGTAAAAAAGTTAAAAAAAAAAGATTGGATTGAAGCGTAATTTATTTTAAAATAAATGGATTGTTTGATAGATTATTTCCAAAACAGTTCATTTTTGTTAATTTAGCAACACATATCGACACATGTCCTTGATACAACTCCAAAAATCCCAATAGCTCCTCTGCAGCTGTGTGGGTTTGAAATGAATCTGTTGTTGTCAGATGCCTATAACTAAGCCTGATCTTCTGAGATATCTTTGCTACTTTCTGCCACCAGAGGGAGACAATGCAGTTTAATGCACAGCTCCATCCACAGCTTCATTGATTCATTTTTGTTTTATGCTGCTTAACAACAACATCCCACTACTTATACTATAGCAGTTGGTAGTTTGCCAACTTGGTGGGAAGCAAGACAAATCTTGTATAGATTTTGTCAGATCTTTTAAATAGCCACATATGTTTCAAATTATTTATTCATCCATCTATTGCTTTTTGTTTAAAACTGTACTCTAATTGCCCAAAATGTATTTTCCTTCTTAATTACAATTTGCAGTACAAACATAATGATGAACTCTCTCTGTTTTCTCAGGTGTCTGTGCGCCCATGTGAATGTCTGAATGGAGCTTCATGCGCCACCAAAGTCATCCTGCCTGCTGGAACTGGAGAGTATGTGTGTGTGTGTCGTGATGGATTTAGAGGGGACAGGTGTGAGGTAGACATCGATGACTGTAAGCCCAACCCCTGCAGACTGGGCCGCTGTATTGATGGACCAAACTCCTTCTCGTGTGTCTGTCCACGTGGAATGACAGGTAAGGGTTAATGGTATCTGTTAAACCACAGGAGTACACAGTGTAAGATGGAGTATGTTTAGATTTAAATAAGCTCAAGTTGGTTGTTTTTAGCTTTGATTGGTTAGTTTGTAGACCTGCCCTAATTGTATTTTTCTTAACATGACTCACTTTAATGTACTACGATGTAAAAACATTCAAGTTTGTTAATTCTTTTATCTTGTCAATAAAGTGGTTATATTTATTTCATTTAGGTTTATAGTTGTTAGTCACTTATTTTGTGTTTTTTGATGTATTGACAGGAAAAACATGCAGAGAAGATATAGATGAGTGCATCTCTCAGCCTTGTTTCCCTGGAGTGGGCTGTAACAACACACTGGGCTCCTTTATCTGTGGACTGTGTCCACAAGGATATGCCGGTGATGGACAAAACTGCAAACGTAAGACCATTATGTCCATATTTTATTTAAAATAGATTATTAATGCTATTATTTCTTTGTTGAATAATACTGATCTCTTGGTAATTCAGCTTCAAGAAGCAACAAGTACGTAGCCAGTTTCTGACCTGTTCCTTTTTCTAAGGTGTCACAGATTCTGCAGGCAACGTGGTGGCAACACCAGTAAAAGTACCACAAATTCCACTGAGGCCCAAGCCATCAGGCCCATCGCCGTGCTCCAGAAGCCAGTGTTACCCAAGTGTTCAGTGTTTTGAGAGCATCCATGTTTCAGCAGGGTTTGTTTGTGGACCCTGTCCTCCTGGTCTCCATGGAAACGGACAAACATGTAGTCCACCAGGTAAGAAGGAAGCAAATGTTGTTGACTTATGAGTTTTCAGTTCCATGTTGACAATCAAGGCTGTATTTGTGTTTCTTTTTAAGTCATATGCTATAACTTCCAGTGTCTTACAGGTCTGGGAACAGTCACCAGCAGAGCAGATGGTCATTTTCACACCAGCAAATCAAATTCCAGCAGGGAAGTGACAACCTCTTCCTCCTCTTCTTCATCATCCTCCACCTCACCCAGACGACCCCCTGACAGAAAGATGAGGCCAGACACGACAGTCTCCAGCCACAGGAGAGTTTCTGCCTCTAATAGAAAGACCACAGCAGCTCTACACAATCAAACTGTAGCCAGCAGGGTGTTTACTCCCTCTCACAGAGGTCAGCCTAGTGGGGTGGAGCTGACCCCTGACCTCTCCACAGGGGTCAGGCGGGGGTCGTCAGCCCACCCTTTGACCTGTTCTGACTCGCCCTGCTTTGCTGGTGTTCCCTGTGAGCCTACGCCCTCTGGGTCCTTTAGGTGTGGTCGCTGCCCATACGGGTACACCGGAGATGGAGTCACATGTAAAGGTATTGAGTAACAGTGCCCTACACAGAGACACATACTGTAAAGACAAACCGTGCATAAAAGTGCATAAGAGTGTTATATTGACTTACGGTAACTCCATCCTTCTGCTTACTTTTGTTTGCCCAACTGTTATAAATACTCATGTGTTTTGATTGCAGCTGTCTGCAGGTACCATTGCTTAAGGAACATGGAGTGCACACTACCTAACACCTGTACCTGCAAGGAAGGTTACACCGGATACAGCTGTCACATAGGTGAGAGTCGGAGAGATTTGACGACGTGTGATTCGTTTATTTTTGTAATGGAAACCAAGCTCATTAAATCATCATCACCTCTCAAGATTTGGCTCATTTTTCTCACCGTCTTCTCTTCCCTCTCAGCTGTGTGTCGCCCTGACTGTAAGAACCAAGGGAAGTGTGTGAAGCCTAACGTGTGTGAATGTCCTGTAGGCTACAGCGGGCCTACCTGTGAAGAAGGTAAGCTGAGCTCCTGTTCACACCAGTCAAACCTACTGACAAACACGTTGCTTGCAGAATACTCAAGAGTGTCTCTGTGTTGTTTGCAACTCTACGCTGATGCGTGCGTGTCTGTGTGTGTAGCGAGCTGTGAGCCAACTTGTCAGCACGGAGGCACCTGTCTTGCCAGAAACCTGTGTACCTGCCCGTACGGCTACGTTGGACCCAGATGTGAAATCAGTGAGATGTCACTTAAGTAGTTTGGTGAAACATGTTGCGATGTGTGGCAGTTTGTGAGACTGACAGTGCAGTCTATGAATAGTAGAGCAGTACTGTGCCTGAATTAGATTCATCGTCATACTGTCTGTGTAGCATGTAGTCATTTGATAAACTTCTTATTTCAGTGTGTCTACTAATGTGAAAAAAAACGCTTTCATTTTGTCACTCAGATCAAAACTTTTTTAACTTTTATTACTTTCAAAAACAGGCCCCATAGAGATGATGATGTATCAAATTATGATGTATGTATCAAATGAACTAATAATACACAGGCCCCATACTTGTGTTTTGGAAATTGGTGCATAAATAAAAATAACAATAGTAAGAGAAAAAAACTGGAAAAAGCACATTAAGTTGTGTTAAATCATTATATGTGTTGATGTGCAGAGTAGAGTGACACACTGTGCTTTGTAGCACCTGTAAACATTCAAACTGTGTGGAAGTTTCATGACTGTATGACTGTGTTGAAAATCTTCTTTCTGTTGTAGTGGTGTGTAACAGACACTGTGAAAATGGAGGGGAATGTGTTTCTCCTGATGTCTGCAAATGTAAATCTGGATGGTACGGACCAACATGTAACTCAGGTACAAAATAACACCTGACTGAACAGTACATTTACACTGCAGCTGTGATCTCAATCTTGCAACTGCTTTGTGTATCACACCTCTCTGACATATACTGCAAATTCAAAAACACAAAATGTCTTGTGCTTTGTGCAGCACTCTGTAGTCCGCTGTGTCTGAATGGAGGAACGTGTATTAAGCCTGGCATCTGTGCTTGTCCCAGCGGCTTCTACGGCTCACAGTGTCAAATTGGTAAATATCACAGTGATGTAATGCACAGCCTTCCTTGTATTTTTTAAAGGATGACAGTGTCTCCTGATATCCAAAGAATCTTCTATTGTTGTGTTTCAGCGGTTTGCAGTCCTCCTTGTAAGAATGGAGGTCAGTGTATGAGAAACAACATTTGTTCCTGCCCTGAAGGTTACACAGGAAAAAGGTGTCAGAAGAGTGAGTAAAATCACAGCTTGTGTGTGTTTTTTTTTTATTTTTTATAAAATACTATTTAAAGAGAGGAAGAAAAAAATATGCATACAAATTTGTTCCAAGGTGTGTGTGAGCCAATGTGCATGAACAGAGGGAAGTGTGTTGGACCCAACACATGCTCATGTGCATCAGGATGGAGGGGGAAGAGGTGTAACATACGTGAGTATATAAACACACAGCAGGTAACAAACATTTGTTTTTCTCTTTCTTTTGGTGAGGTTTACATCTAGTAAGTCAGGTTAAAGGTGCCTAAGCATGTTTGAAAGTGTAAAAACATAACCATAATATAAATACAAATTATTCAAAGGTCCTGTGTCTGTAAAACAAGCCCAAACCATCATCCCTCCACCACCGTGCTTCACAGTGTGTATGAGGTGTTTGTGCTGAAATGCTGTTTGTTTTGAGCAGACATGGTGGTGAGCATTAAGACCAAACTTCATCCACTTTGGTCTCATGTGTCCATAGGCAGTGTTCATCAGGTGTTGTTCTTTGTTCAGATACAGTTTAGTGAACCTCAGTCCTGCTTCCATGATGCTTTTCAGACAGAAGAGTCTTTCTCCTGGTAACACTTCAAACTAACTGCACTTGTTCAGTCTTCTTCTATTTCAATGTTTTCTAGTTGTAGAACTCCAAACAGTTTGAAATGCTTTTAGAAGTCTTTCAGATTGATGAGCAGCAACAGTTTCTTCTCTAACACCATTGTTTCTGTCTGTCCCTCTTGTCATTGTGTTAACACACACCTGAATGATGCAGAGCAGCAGAAATATCTGTTTCTATAGAGCTCTGTACACCTGCTGATGATCAGTTCATCAAGGACTGATCATCAGCAGCACCTGCTGCAGCTCAACTCATTACATCCTATTGTTTTGTTTTAATTAAAATAAATTCATAAATTGACCTTCTGTAAGTCCAACATGTGATGATTACCATATAATAAGGGAAGCTTTTTAGATGTGTTGCTGATTTTAGTTTTATTAAAAGACCAATGGCAGCAATAGACTACAAAGGGTTTATTACAGCAAACAAATTTCATGCTATTCTTTGTTACCACACTGCACTTGGTTTTTGTTATGCAGTAGCCCCTGTGGCTGCTGTACAGGAACAGTTTCCTGCTGAAGCTTGCGACCATCTGCTTTTGATGATGCGTGGTGCTACAGGAAAAAGCACAAACATCCGCTCTGAACTTTTATGGACTAAGTTGTGCTGCTCTCACAACTTGCTCCTTTAAAAAAATCCCATGTTTTCACACGCACAGGCACGCAGAACATCAGATACCAGCCTGACTTCTACAATGAGTAGTTACTGCTGTGTTGTTTACATAGTTGTCTGTTTACTCCTCCATCACTTACATCAAGTTTGAAATGTAGGTCATTGAAATCCAGTACTACATTCTGCCAAATGATTCTGATATTTGAAAAAAAAAAAAAAAGATCAATCTTGTGTTTCATCCGTTTGACCTCTAGAGGGCAGAGTGGAGTAACTTGTCCCTCTATGTTTCTGCATACCTACTTGCGCCACCACTGCATGTCTGGTCATTTTAACGAGAGAAAAAATAGTTCCTGCAGAGATGTCGACTCGGTTGGTTGTTTTAAGTGTTGCCAAGGAGACCATGATGTCAAACAGATGTACCTACATGTTACACATAAGGATTGTTTTGCTGTGTTTACACACTTTGTGGTGGTATTATTTACTTGGCATGCAGCAAAACAAATCAGAGAGCTGTTTGTGTGTAGTGGTTTAATTAATGTTTTAAATAGGTTAAAAATGTGCAGTTAATTTTTACTATTGTTGTTTTAAAGCCTGGACTCTCTTCATTTAGCTTCCATCCTGTGTATCAGCAGTAACATATGGTTGTCACCATGACGACCATGGCAGGTTCCAATGTGGGAGTGGTAATGTGAACTGAAACGTCATACATGAATCATACTCAGGCCTGTGTTCCCATTCAAGATTGTTTGCACTGGTGTGGACAGCTCGTACTTGTGGTCATAAGAGCTTTTATGAGCTTAGTTGAGGCCGATAGGAAAATGTTCTTCCCCTTCTTTGCAGTGTTTGTATTTACAGAGGATCTGCAGTAAATTTTGAGGGTAGAGAGATGGAGGCAGTGTTATTACAGCCACTTTGGAACTCACTATATTCTGTGTTTTCGATCACATCAAATTATTAGGATGTTACAGGCGACATGACTCAAACTTGTTGAAAGCTACAAGCTGTGATAAGATTTCCTGCCATCAGCAATAACCATAGTAAAACCAATAATGAATAATGATCGACTCCTAGTGATTTCTCAGTCTGACTTGATTGAGTAGCTGCTCTTAGATTAGATATCACCTGCAGACACTTTGATTTGTGTTTGATAAATGAATAGCTTTAATAGGTATTGACCTCATTAAAAGTAATTACTAAACCTGCCCAGTCTTGCCACAAAATTAAATGTTCAAGTCAGTTAAAAAGCACGTAGTAACAAGTCTAAACCAGAGCCATAAAAAGAGAGTAAAAAAGAGAGACATACTTTGATGTGGCCGCTTCAGTGATCATGTGGTTCATGTGAGCCTCAATAGTTCCAAACAAACTGCGCGCTGTCATTGTTTTCTATGGGACAGACCGCGTCGAGTGTGTAATTTCATGGTAAATATCAAAATAAACCACACACAGGTAAAATTACAACCGTTATTTACACTATTGTGTGTATGTTTGTGTCCGTTACACTTTTGAATAGAGGGATTGACCACTGAAAGTACTGCATTTATTACTTTGAAAAGTGCTACATTGTGGAGGGAAAGGATGTTAGCTTGGACTACTTACATGAGTGGTGCTAACTTTACAAGTTCATTCATTCTTCAATCGTGCTTGTAAGACAGGGTGACCAGACGTCCCAGTTTGACGGGGATCATCCCGGTTTTGACTTAAATTGTTCCGAGACTGTAGACGAGCATCGGTCCTGTGTAGTATTTTAGCAGATATAGTAGCTCACCTTAGACAACCTCCGTCTTCCTCATTGTTGTGTAGGACAATTTACCATTTTTAAATTTTAGTTTTATAAGACTGGATGACTTGCCATGTCAAGTGTTTTATGAAGCCATATACATCTATCAGATCTATCAAAGGACCACTTACTATGCATGAATACTTAGATGAATAATAAGTTAAGACTCTGCAAGCAACTAACTGATCACACTTACAGTTGTGTTAGAGCTGACTGCATTAAGGATGTCTGGTTACCAGGTTCAATAAACAAACAATAAACAATCTCATTTTTATTAAGGAATTATTGAAATGAACAATTTTTGTTTGTGTACAAGAAATAATAAAAAAGACAAAGCATTAAACACAAGGGCCCATAATAATAATAATAATAATAATAATAATAAGGAATAAAGAAGAGCAGTGAACAATGTCTCTGTGTGTCAGTGTGTGAACCTATGAACAAGAAACAATCAAAACAGAATTCATTTACATTTGTCATTTGGCCACTAGGGGGCAATGTAATTATCAAAAGTTCAATTAATCCTTAAATGCCAACATGCACAACAGCTGAGATCAGTTGATTGAATTACTCAAATCTGGTGTGCTGCTGTTTGGTTGTAATAAAAACCAACCCGCGCCTTTGCTGGACCAGTTCCACATGCCTGGCGAACACAGAAGGTAGGTGACTAACAGAACCTGATCATGTACAATGACTTTATTGATGATCCGCTACATCAGGTGGTACACAATATTATCGTATTTGATGTGATATAGTAATGACAAAAACATATTTACAACACCATTCTTGACATTCTTTTTGTTGTTTCCTTTTTGTGTGTCTGTCTTTTCAGGATGTCGATATCGAAGCCGTCAATCAAAATTAAAGTATGCTTGAAAAAGCACCAGACTCGGGTAGCACAATGGGAAATCGTCAACCATAACGCTATTGCAAAAAAAAAATATGAGAACACAGTGGCTGCCATTAGCGACGGCAAGTTTGTCAAACGCCTTGTGTTTTTTGGCGACCTAGGAAGCAGAATTCGCGAGGGTTATAGTTATGTTGTCAAAAACTTCAACATTTCAAAATTTACCGACAATATCGTCCTGTGCACGCGTGGTACCTCAATTTAACCAAAACACTTTTGCTCCCAGTGTCGGCAGTTGTGCCACTGGCAGACGTAAAAACCCACTCTACGTACATCACAGTCAAAGGTTATATCACTGCTGTAAGTTTATCTATTTCTGTCTGC
>JAVQJX010117018.1:0-25186 GCA_036025115.1 Ambassis agassizii | reverse complement strand
CACTGGTTGTTAACCAGTCAGAGTAATCACACACACACACACACACACACACACACACACACACACACACACACACACAGTGGAGTGTACACATTCATGCATTTACATTGCAGCATGAACACAGAGTCCCCCCCAACACACACACACACACACACACACACACACACACACATGCTGAAAGCTGTGAGGGGGTGTTGGTGGTTTTGCAGTGTGACTGTGGAATGCGTAGGATGAGTTTTTATGGAGTGCTGTTTACTTTGGCCACCACCGTTAAACTTTTAACGGCTGCCAATTAACGGGCCGGCAAGGACACTCTGTGGGGCATGAAACCAGCTGCTGGAGAACACACACGCATACGCACAAACAATCCAAGCCTTTTTGCTGTATAATGTGGAGATGTGCGCCTCCTGTGTGTTTGCTTGTGGGGATTTTTATGTTTTTTTATTCTCCTAATAACTCCTTACCCCACAACCCTGTATGTATACACACACACACACTCACTTTGGCACTCCCTTATCACAGCACCCATCCACCCCCATCAACACAACCACCAAGACCTCCTCTATCCCACGATGCAGTTCAATGTCCTTGAAGACGAGGAACAGAGTGAAACGACCATTTACCTCCCAATGACCTCCTGGGAGAACACAGTGTGTGTGTGTGTGTGTGTGTGTGTGTGTGTGCGTTTTGGAGAAGGAGGGAGTGGGGTGTGGGGGGGTTTGTGATCCTTCATACTATTTGTCTTGGGTTTGGGAAAAATGTGTTTTGTAGAAGAACAAATTCCATCCAGTAAAATGCTGCAAACACTTGGCAGTAGCTGTCGGCTGTGGTTTTTGTCACCACTTTGTCCACTGTAAATAATGTCAACTCATCTGGCATGTTTGTGCAAAAGTGCATTTTATGGTGAAAGTAGCACTAACCGGCCATATTTTTTTCCCGTGTTTTCCAAAATGGCCCCATTTCATGATAGATTGTAGAGATAAACTGTTTGTTTAGAGGGCTGCTGAATGTCAACGCTGCAAAGAAACATCAATTCTTTCTCGCTCTCCCTCCCACTGACAGGGTACCCCAGCTATTCAGGAAGTCTTGCTTCTCCTTTTCTCCCCATGAGTCCCCTGGATCACCATAGCAACAGTCTCTATGGACAGCACCGCTTCTATGAAACTCAGAAAGGTAGGTGTTGGTGTGTGTGAACGTAACCATGTGAAAAACCAGCTTTTTATATACAGGACTTTCCTGAATTGCTTAATCAGCACCAGGAGGGAATGAATACAGTCTAGTTATTGAAGTTTTTCCAAAGTGCCTATAATAAAAACATGTTTTCGTGTTATTTTTATGAATCTTATGAACAGCATTTTCCAGAAATCTGAAGTCTTCTCCTCTTCTTCTAGATCACTTCTACCTGAGAGGCCTTCCTCCCCAGCCCCCTCTGCTCTCCACCAATCACAGCCTTCCTCCACTGTCCAGGACTACCCCTGGCCACCCACTTGGCTCTTGCAGCCGGGAGATGGACAGTGGGGGAGGGGGTGGAAAGAGCACCAAGGATATGGGTGAGAAAGGGTTGTCAAAGGAGAGGGAGCGATCAAGCAGCAAGGAGAGGCACCAGGAGAGCAAAGACAAACAACAGCTTCATCATCACCATCCTCATCAGACGAACACTCCATCTGGCCACCACCACCAAGCTTATCCCCACCCGCACCATGGTCTTCTTCCTCACCTCACAATCCAGGGCAGGGAGGAAGACCACAGGCACGCTCTGGAGCGACACAAGGAGTGCAGAGACAATGACTCGGGCAGCCAGGGAATGAAACATATGAGTGCCTGTAAACTGTCCAGTGGCTTGGGGGCAGATACTGGCTCTGGGGGAAAGGGGGGAGCGCTAAGCAGCTGTAGTGGTGGTGGGGTGGGAAGGCCTCCATCTGGAGGCAACAGGCGGTGCTCCAAAGATGGACCCATTAATGGGGAGATGAGGATCAGTGAATCCTCAGCTTCCTCATCTGAATGTATGAGGCGAGGGGTGGCTACAGCGACAGCAATCTTGGCTCCTCCAGCCCCCCATTCCGTGGCTTCCTACTCCATGCCTCCACCTCCCCCTCCTCCACCTCCTGCTCATGCCCTACACATGGGGTCCACAGTTGCCAGAGGATGGCTACACCACCCTCATCACCATCCACATCCTGAGTTTTACTGTCCCCCTGCCCCTCTTACGCTCACACCCTCCAAAGATCCAGCATCGACCCCCGGAGGATCTGGCAGGGAGGCAAAGATCACAGGGCCAACTTATGTGCCCTCAGTTGGGCCGCTGGGGGACCTAGCAGCCCCAGAGTGTCGTGGAGCAGGAGGAGGTGGGAAAAAGGTTGATGATAAGAGTGGAGATGGATCTTATGAATCTTCCTCTCATCACCTCAACCGACTCAGTAGTTGCCAGAAAAAGGACAAATCACAGCCACACCAACAGCAGATGGGATATGGGAAGGCAGACAAGCCTCCTGACTGGAGCCAACAGACACACCACTTTCACAAACCGAGCTCCATCGTGAGCTCTCAGCCTGAACTGCGCTCCTGCAGCCTGGAAACGCCTTCATCTTTCCGTGATATTGAAGTTGTGGATGATGTTTACCGGCCTTCACTCCCACTAGATGCCCAGGAGACACCCCTGCTGCCTGGGCTTGGTACATCCAAGAACGGCCCTGACACCGGCAATCCTCCCTTTAGGAACTGTTCCCTTTCAGCTGCTGATGGGAAGGTGGGATCAGGAGCAACTGCTCAGAGGGAGGGGCAAAAGGTTGCAAGGATACGGCACCAGCAGCACAGCAGCACAGGAGCAAGTGCAGAAGAAAGAGGAAGAGATGGAAGTCAGACAGCACCTTCCTGGGGGGAGAGGGGAGCCCACCAAGAGGACCAGAGAAAAGGCTATCATGCATCTGTTGGTAAAGGTGAAGTTAGAGGGCTTAGCAGCAGAGCTCCAAACAATGAAAACAACCAGCACCATTCTCAGCTGCCTCCACCTCTATCCTGCTCTTCATCACACAGCACTGATGATGACAGCAGTGCTATGAAGAACCTTATGAACTACAGCTCCCAGCAGCCTTTGCTGCTGCCACACCGGAGCCCCTTTGGAGGTCTGGGCTGCCTCAAGAAGGATACAGAAAGATCAGAGAAGGGGGACAGAGGAGGAGCTAAGAGCAACACCTCCCAACAAGATCCTCCCAAACAGTCTCTCCCTCCTCGCCGGGGCTCCACTAACGAGGGAGAGAGAAGCGACAAAGGTGGGAAGGAGGCAGGAGAAACAGGAGAGGGGGAGGTACGACAGCCTCCGGTGGGTATTGCAGTTGCAGTAGCCAGACCCCCCCATCGTTCACCAGACAGCACCCCTGGACACAGCAGACAGGGCAGGGTGCTGCCCAGCATGAAAGGTCAGACATCATTTATGCTCCTTGCACTGAAGATCAATGCTATTTCTGTACTCAGGGCTGCATTAAGGGAAAGATTCAGCATTTGTTACCACACAGTCAAGTTTCTTTATCCTTTTGATGTTTTGAGGACTCTGATTAGTGGCTATTTGAGGACATATTTGTAGATCCATACAAACAAGAAATTCAAAAGGATAAAACCCTAATTTATGTACAATTTGTGGCATGTAATGAACACTACAATGTGACTTTATGTGAACAGCTATATGTTATATTTGGGATCCAGGAGTATCACGCCCTGTGTATCCTCTTGGTCGGGAGGCAGAGGAGAGGAAGAGGATGACAGAAGATCAGATTGGTCTTCATCACCTGGACAGAGAGAGAGAAATGATCATCAGGTACTCTTTAAGACACACACACACACACACACACACACACACACACACACACACACACACACACACACAGTGGCATCTATTCATTTTTCCCTCTCTCATCTGATAAGCTGCAGTTCTTTTATTCTCTTGGCTTCTCTCTCCCAGTCTGAAGCTCTGCCTCTCTTTCCTCTCATCCCCTCACTCCATTTACTCTTCTCACCCTTTGATGTGGTATTTCTGTACACCCCCCCCCCCCCACACACAGACACACACACACATTCTCTCTCTCTCTTTCTCTCCTTCTCTTCCTGAGATGAGATGTGGTGCATTAATGTTACAGGGACTAATATGGATGTCTCTGAAGTATCAGGCTCTTATTATGTAGTCATATTAAGGGAAGAAAACATATAATGAGAACTCATAGACCAGGCACAAGATGATGGCTGTTCCTGTTGCCATCACATTTCCTTTTCTTGATGATTATAATGGTAGTAGTGGTAATGAAGATGACAAGGATGAAGATAATGATCATAATGATGGAGATGATGATGACAATAAGAGGCATAATCAAGATAATGACAAAGTTCACCCCGCCTACTGCCATGACAGGGAAAACAAGGACTGCGTGGAGTTCGCCAGGATCCACCCTTCCAGTAGTTGCCACGGTGATCTGACCTCTCACCTCTTGGTCCCTGGCGGCACAAGCCAGTTAGGGGCAGACGCTGCTGCTGCTCATGCTCACCAAGCTCACCACCACTGGATGCAGAGGACAGGAAGCCCTTCCCTCTGGATGGGGCATTCATACAGTAAGTAACAAGCAGTACCTGATGTGTATTGATTTCATGTTACATATTGGATACATACATTGGGCACCTTTCTTCTAGGTCTGATGAGCCCTGGCTTTCCACCAGGTCTGCCAAGCCCTTTGCAGCCCGTTTTGGGGTCCCTTACCCAAGACCCTAACACCCCACTTGTGGTTCTTCCTACTGAACCCGGGCCACATCATCACCTGGGTAAGCATCTTTGGAGGACACACACACACAAGCAGCCAAACTCACATTCATAGCTGTCTATCCATATGTACTGCCTTCCTCCTCCTCTTCATTTGTACCATGAAAGCTGCTGCCATTTCTCTCCTAGAGTTTTAGTATCATTGGCTAATCATAATATAATGCTCAACTAAGTCCCTCTGTCAGTGGAAGCATGTTTTATTGCTTTGTTAATGGGAGCAGCTATTCTATTGCCCCCCTCTGCATGTGCCTGGCATTATGCAAACCATTTTAACTGGCGTTTCATTTGCAGTGGAGCATAGATGTGTTTGGATTGGACTTTGTGCATTGTGTGTGTACGTGTGCATCAGAAGTTGTATTCATGTCTGAAACAATATCATATGTTAAGGGTTGTGTTGCACATCTCAGCTATTGCTAGAGAGAGAGAGAGAGAGAGAGAATATGTTGTGCCTGTGTGTGTGTGTGTGTGTGTGTGTGTGTGTGTGTGTCAACGCTGCTTTGCAAACAGGCTGTGAAATTTAATTATCTCCCGCCTCCCTTGCCTCGCTCCGTGAGAGTTCCTGCAGAGAGGGGAAGTGCATCTACTGAACCCTTCCCCTGGGAAACATTAGCCCACTCAGGCTAATCTCACAGAACAAAGGTTCCCAGCGACAAGGCAGCCAAGGAGGCGTGTGTGTGTGCATATGTGCGTATCTAAAATTATATGGGCCTGCAGTAGGGCCTTGGTGAAAATGTGTTTCTCTCTGCATAAAAAGACACCATTCTTAAAAAGAGAATGCACATAAATATAGTCCACAACTCCCTTTTAAAAGGGGAAGCAGTAGCTCAGTCCATAGGGCTGGGAAGCGGAGGGTCGCCGGTTTGATTCCAGCCCTGGACCAAAACACATGGAGGTGGGCTGGTAGCTCACCTCCAGAGAGTTACTGCCGAGAGCCCTGAGCAAGGCACCGAACCCCCCACTGGGGGCATCAAATGATGTATAATCTAATCACTAAGTTTCTCTGATTCTTCTAGATGTTCTGGAGCAGTCAGGTCTGTGGCCCCCTGTTTATGGAGCCAGAGGCCCCCCTCCTCACCTGCAGCATCATCCAGTGTACTCCCGCTCCTCTTTCTTACGGCAACAGGAACTGTACGCCCTGCAGCATCAGCACCAGCAGCAACAACGAGCCATGGAGCACATGCAACGCCACTCCTTAGGACAAGTAAGACTCAAGAGAGAGGAAATATTTGTGAAATTCTATTACTAATAAGTGGGGACAAATATCCTGATTTCTCAACACTAAAAGATATATGCCAAAATCACGCTCAGCAATATGTATTTAAGCCAATGAACTTCCTCTTTCTGTGGAAAGAAAAGGTTCCACTGATAAAGAGGTGTTAGTGTCGGGCTTTTGCTCTCTCACATTGCCAGATCATTTGGCAATCAAACGGTGTGGCCAACACACACAACTGTTCAGTATCTCATGGCTGTTCAATTTGGCTTTGTGCTGAATCTCTTAAAACTATAGTCTGCTCATCTAGACCAAAAAATCACCACCAGCATACAAGCTTATACAGTAGGATTTTAACTCTTTCTTTTCCTTTTTCACTTTCACAGAGAAAACATGAAGAGCATGCTATCACTATAGAAGACTCTATTCATGATTCTCCAGCTCCTAGGACTGCTTCTTCTTCCTCCTCTTCTTCATCCATCACCTCCTCCCATGCAGCCAAGCTTTTCTCCCACACACCTCCTCCACCCAAGACATCCACACCGTCTCCAGGGATGTGTCCCAGCAGCCGTCGTTCACCCTGCTACCACTCCCCATCCACACGTCCGCACCCACCGAATCCGCTCACCCCTGCTCCGAGCCCTGCAGCGGCCGCTCCGCGCTCCCCAGCACTCAGCCCTGCTCCTTCACACCTCTCCAAAGGGCTGGAGAGAAACAGTGACAGAGGAGAAGGACAGCCTCCTCAGGACTACCCACAATCCCTAGAACCAGGTGTGTGGAGAAACCTATCGGCTGCTAATGAACGCACTGTCTGATCTGAAAGCGCTGTACCAGCAGGTTGAACCGTCAGATAACATAACGTATAAAAACCACAAACCGGATGAGAGATAGAGAGATATACAGCAGTGTAAGAGAAAAAAGAGAGAGTGAGATAGAGGCCACTGCTACTGAAATGTGTCGCTCTTTGAAGCGTGGTATTCTTTTGATTTTGTAGAAATTGTTTGAAGCGTGGCCGATCCCTTACTCTGTGTGTCCTTGAGTGTATGTATGCACTTTTCCCCCTGTGCAAGCTAAAGAGGGACAGCGGGCAGGGCAGCCATTAAGGTCAGAGGCACTCTCTTTTTTGTGCATATCTATGTGACCTGCCAGTGTGTGTATGTGTGTCTAAGCATGCACAAGAGGAAGGTCGGTGAAATCTTCAGACAGAGCCCCCTTATCCTTCAGGGGTCCTTGAGAAGTACGGGCGGAAGGATACACATTCATCTGGCTGCGTTGTCAAGGGGGGCGGAGGGATACCATCAATAATAAAAGAGCAGGGGTGACAGGGCTGGTGCTGCAATCACAGGAAAATGGCAGGGTGTCATCAATATCCCACATAGATCTATATACTCACACCAACATACTGTATACAATACACACTGTTGTCCACAAACACACTCTGCACCTTCGCATTAATGAACGATGTAATCTATAATCAGGTGCTTTATCCTGTATGTTGGAACAAGATGGCAATTTTTCAGGATGAATACATTTTCCTGCTTTTTATATCAAAAAGCCTGTCTGACCTGTACTCTCTCTTCATACCATCAGACCTGCCACCTGTTTATACTTATCCTCCGATCACCATGGGATACAAGGCTGGGCCCTCACCTCCCGAAGCACGATTGGCTGAACAACCCACAGTGGAGGAAGAGCCAGCGGAGCCAGATTCCAAGTCCCTCCCACAAACATGCCACATCCAGCCTCTCACAGACAGGGAGAAGGTCAGCAAAGAAGAGAATGGACGAGACTGTGAAGTGGTGGAATCCCAGAGTGGAGTTACAGACGAGGCGAGCAAGGAAACAAAAGGATGCTCCGTCTCCGAGCCCCAGAGCAAGATTTCTGGATTGCCGCCATGCCCTCTCCCTGCTCCAGTCCCAGATCCAGCCTGCCCAGCCGCAGCCACAGGCAAAAGCCTAAAAGTAGAGCTCTCACTGGGTTGCCTGGGCCAGAAGGCTGGCCTGGAGGAGCCCCAGCTATACAAAGAGCAGAGAGATGGAAAAGAGGACATGGAGTTGGATGAGGGAGAGAAAATTGAACCTGAACCAACAGAATGTACTGACTCTGTGCCTGTAGAGCCTCAAGAAGAGGAGGGGGCGGAGCCCAAAGATGGAGAGAATGTAGAGGTAGTCGAAGATGAAGAAGGGAGTGCAGATGAGGACTCGGTGGAATTAACATGTTGCTCACCTGCCCCTCCCACGTCTGCTGAGCCAGGCCTCCCTGTCACAGTGAGCACAGCTGCCCAACTCCAAGGGGCCTACATGTGGAGCCTGGAGCTATTGATCGCTGCAGCTCTGTGCGCCACCAGAGATGCCTTGTACCCACCAGTACCTGTTGACCAGGCCCCATGTCCTTCAACCCATCACGGTATGGAGATACTGGGAGAACTGGCTGAACTGGAGATCCAGCAGAGAAGCAGGGAAAGCAAAGACAAGGATGCTGAAGGTAAGCTGAAATATCTGTGAAATTAGATGATCTGACACATCTTTTTTAACACAACCTCTGTTTTGGATGAAACCCACCAAAAATAGTAGTAAAAAAAAGTAGCTCAAGGACTAAGAAAAAAATGTTACCCCACTTTTTCCTTGTCTACACAAACACAAATGTACAATGCACAGTGAAAGGGCCTCAGAGATGTGTGCTATCCAGATGTGTATCATATCACACACACGCACACACACTTAACTGGCCGTTTCCTTGTGTAGCTCCCACTCTGGGAAGTGTGTGTCTTTTGAGTGGACACAGAGATGGACAAACAAGCTTTAGACACAAGCCAGGACACACACATACACACATGCCCAGGCGCACACACACACACACACACACACACACACACACACACACACACACACACACACACACACACACACACACACACACACACATTGCCCAGCATGTCCCCCAGGCTCTGGCGTCTTGCTTTGCTAATTAGACCCTTTCCTTTAAAGCACTTCTCCTGTAAGTGCTCCTATTTTCCCCTCGTCCCTCTGAGAGAAAGTGTTTTTATTTATGCCAGCATCTGTGTGTGTATGTTTTGTGCAAGGAGTGCACGCTGGTGTGTGTGTGTGTGTGTATGTGTAAGCTGTTAAGTAATCCCAGATGAATCCCTGCTCTCCTCCATCAGAGTCTATGTGTCTCTCCACCAGGCTGCCTGCTCCCTGCCTGCGCCTCCTCCCGCCTCTCCTCCCTCTTTGTTATCCGCCCCCCCCTTGCCTGCTTCTTCTCCTTCTTCTTCTTCCTTTTTTTTTTTTATTAAACCAATGTAATCTTGTGTGTAAATCCTGCTTCTGCAAGCCTTGTTGACGGAATTAATAAGTGTAAAAATCATAAGTCGCTCAGCTGCTGTCTTCGCGTGTGTGTGTGTGAGTGTGCATTTGTTTACTGCGCGCACGTGGTTAGCATGTGTAATAGGTGTGAAATCAATAAGTCCTGTCGTGGCATGGAAAACGTTCTCCAAATTGCAACACATTTATTTAAAACCTGCTCTGGCCTCGTCGTGTAGAATGTCATTAATACTGCTGATGGCGTTTTTGTCATTGTGAATACGTTTGGGAGAAGAAACCGATCCCAGACAGATGCATTTATGGCACTCCTTGATGCAGAAGGATATCTCAGCTGTTCACTGAAGATCACAATTACAGATTTAGGAATCAAGAGACACTTTCCCCCCTCCCGTCTTATAAATTAACACCATTACTTCTACTTACACATAGGCAGAGCAGCGGTTTGTGTCACAGTTTATTTTATTCCTTCACATTTCTTTTATATTGAAATTTTACTTCCTTAATGGCTAATAATGACTTGGCCCATATCATCTGTAATGGTTTTTAATTCTCCTCCACTGTTTTTGTTTTCCCCTGTGCCGTCTCTTATTACACCCCACACCGCTGTTCCAGGCACAGTATGCTGTTATTACTGTGAAAAGATGTGTGTGTGTGTGTTGTGCTGTGGGCGGAAGGTATCTATCGATTGTGGCCATCCTCCAGGATACCAAACTACGCGCGGTGATGTCAGTGGTGATGTCACCCTGTCAGGGTAATCGGAGCGTGCCATTGGCTCAGAGGTCTGACAGATGAGATGGCATTGACCTCTGCGAGCTGGGACAGGACAATGCCACATCTCTCTGCTCCTTCCCGCTCTCGCTCTGTCGCTCTCTGAGGAGCTACCTGTCGTTCTCACGTCCGTTTGTTCTTTTGTGTGTGCGCTCGTTTGTCTCCTCACAAAGACGCCCTCCTTCCTGCCCTGCTCTCTCTCTCTCTCTCTCTCTCTCTCTCTCTCTCTCTCTCTCTCTCTTCTGTTTACCACATCTCTGTCTCCATCTCCCACTCGCACACACAGGTTTTAATAATGTCAGGTGTCAGTGAATAGGCCTTGCAGCTCCAGTGCACAGACTTTGAGTGATCCAGTAATACCTGTCCTCTCCTTTCCTTTCCTCTCCTTTTCTTTCCTTTCCTCTCCTCACATCCTTGTCTTCTCTCCTCGTCTTCTCCTCGAAGGGGAAATTGGATTCTGTCCATGTCCATAATGAGGAGATGTAGGAGAATAAATAGATAGCTCAATAAACACTTTGCCTCTTATTGCTTCTCCTCCCTTTGACTCCCCACACCCTCCCTCCCCCTTCTTCTCACTGCGTTGCAGTCCTCCTCCTCCTCCTCCTTCCCTTACCACCCATCGTTCTCTTTCTCTCCCTCACACACACTCACGCAGTTTGCCCATGTCTGCGTAGCTCAGCGAAAATGTTGTGGGTGCCTGTGTGTGTTCAGAATGAGTGTGTTTTATTTGCATAGGTTTGTGTGTGTGGATTGTCTCATGAATATTCTGTTTTATCTGCTGGTGCTGTGACAATGACAGAGTTAATGACAGTGACAGATGTAGAGATCGTTCTCTGCCGCTCCCCCCTTCGCGTGTGTACGATTAGGCACGAACACCAGTATACATCAAATAAACTACACAGCTAATATCATAAATATCACCACTTTTCAAGGCACGGTTTCATCGCTACAGAAATAAATCCGTTTGGCACGCAACATGTTTTATAACGCAGTGTCAGGCGTCTTGTGATGTACCAATCTAAATTGAAACAATCCGTCTCTGTGCAGGTGAGGACATGCTGACCTTTGACCTCCATAGTCTGGCAACATTGGCGGCCGCCCGGGCTCTGGAGATGGGGGGAGGGAGCGTAAATGCTGAGGCTGACCAGCAGTGTCCAATCAGGAAGAGGCTGAACCTGCGCAGGAAGTGCAGCTGGACGCCTCGCCACGAGCCGGTGAGGCTTAAACCAATGTGTATTTTGTGTTTTATGCATGGAGTCATAAATCATTCATGCTAAAATGTGGGTTGGAAGTGTTGAACAATAGATGCATACCTGATTTGTTGTTGTTGTTGTTGTTGTTTTTTTACTCACCTTCCTAAAGTAGGCGGATGTGATAGCAACCAAACATGTCTTCCAAAAATCTGCCTTAAAAAGCGGAATCTGTTTAAAAGTTAGCTGCTTCAGCGATCAAACATGTGAGCTTTCGGTTACAGGAAAGTCATCAACAAGCTGGCCAAACACAAGCTGGCAACATATCCAGTGACTGCTGAACTGAAGTTTGTGTTCAGCATTTAAATTCCTCTGCTTTGTGTGTGTGTGTGTGTCAGGTGTGCCCAGTGAAGGGCTCCATGGAGACGATGGGAGGGGAGGAGCTGGCCATGCGTGTCCAGCTGGCTGAGCTACAGCGCCGCTACAAAGAGAAACAGAGAGAACTGGCCAAACTACAGAGGAAACACGACCACCAGTGAGCAGAGACGACAACACACATGCACACACATACACACTTCTTTTTGTCTAGACTGATGCGAGAATTTCAACATTCGCAATTCTGCTTTCAAGCTGCATCCGCCTGATTTATCAGGACTAGCTGCCTGCTCATATTTAATGCAGTTTGACCTGTAGCCGATACATGCTTCACCCTGATTCCTCCTGCTGTCCGGACTGCATCTTTAATCTTTCTCTCCATCTTCTTCCGCCTTCTACAGGAAAGAGGAGACGTCTCGCAGCCCTGCTCGCCGGGGGCCCGGCCGCCCCCGCAAGCGCAAGTCCACCCCTGGGCCAGCTGCTGCAGAGAGCTCCAAAAGACTCAGGTCAGTTCTCTGATATTGCGTCGATATAATCAGTGTGATTGGCAAACCCAGCTCATTCATCCTGATTTCTGTTTGTGTTTTTAGTGAAAGGTACGGTTGATTTTCAAGAAGTTCTTCTTCAGCTGAATTGATTCGAATGCTCTATAGCTGATGATTTGCTTGATTGGGCACTAGAAGAAGCTGCTCACACATGAACAGGCACACACACACACAGGGAATGTGGGTTATGTGATGGGAGCTGTAAGCTGGCTGTGATTTTTAATGAGAGAAGGTAACGGAGATGAGGGCTTCATTAATCACCATTAATCACTTTTAATCATATTTATCACTTGTATTGATTATGTCCTGATTCCATGTGAACCTTCAGCATATATTAATACAGCTGGACAAAGTCCTGATGTACAGTTATTACAGTGATAAATGACTCAACACCACCCCCACCAGCTGCAACACACAACCACACATTATTTAACACCTTGGACGTGAAAACTTTCTTGTTGACACACATTCCTGCGCAAAACACACACTCACACACACGCAGAGTATTCAGCACTCACTATGATGAATGTGTTTTCTCATGATGCCCCACCTCTGTTAGCATGTGCACCCCCTCGCCTTGATAAAATGATTAGAGAAACTCAAGGTTTGTCACGGTTACCGTGATTAGAAAGCGCTAATGAAAATGACAATGAAAGCCTTTAGTCATACATCCCGTTGCAACACACACACACACACACATATATACACTCAGAACTTATTTAATTAGTGGAGCTGGTTGCTACCTTTGTGAGCAGCAGTTCAGTTATCATCAACAAGCAATGTAGCATTTGTTTACACTTTTATCCTCCTCTTATGGGGAATGCGCTTTATGAATACGACAAGCACCACCATAGGGCTCACATACAACTTCATTGCAGGGAATATAGTGGGTATGCAGACACTGTAGCATTGGAAGAATCCTTTAATTTTAAGACTCACTATCAGAGAAGGGGACCTAGCAGGATATGGATGTGGTATGGAGGCTCTCCTCTCCTCCTCACCTCTCCTCCCTTGAGAAGAGATGCTGAGAGCCAAACCTTCCCTCCCTGGGAATATAGGATTCACCTGCCTCAGACACCAGCTGCTAACAGTGTATATGTGTGTGTGCTGGCTGCCTGTGGTGTGAGAGAGCATGCAAGCAATGAAGGAAGGACAGAGAGAGAAAGAGAGAGAGAGAGAGAGAGAGGGGGAGAGAGAGAGGAAGGGAGGAGTAGTGTTCAATAGAGGTTAGTGTTTATCGATTGAGCCCTGAAGCTCCGGTCAACGGACAGACTCCCCCGAGACTGCTTCATCTCTCTCTCTGTCTCTTCCCCTTCCCCCTCAACTATTCTCCTCCTCCTTCTCTCATTCTCTCTCCTTTTCTCTACTCTTCTTCTCACCAGATAATTCTCATCCTTTTATGTGGTGATTCAGCCGAGTTTCACATTCGCACAGCCACTGAATATTTCTGTTTGCCGTCAAACTGTGCAGACGGTCTGTCTCTGACCTCATCAAAGTTATGAGACAGAAAAGAAGAGTGGGAGACAATGAATGAATTTCAGCTGCAGAGCTGCAAGTGTAAATTGAAGGAAAAGAGCAGAGAGGCTGAGTTATATCATTCTTGAGATGTAAAGTGTGCGATCGGGTTGATTCTGTGATCTGATTTATGTATGATAAATTCTCATTTAAGTGTGTCTCTGCTGTGTATTTATATCTTCCAGGCCTGGACTGAATTTACTGCAGGATAAAGCCAGGATGTCAAGTCACAACTTCAATAGCCTCAACACTGCACAGGTCAGTTGAAGTCATCCACACACACATATATACACACTGACCACAACGTCCTGCTGCTTTCTTGCTGTAATTAGCAGAAAGAAATGAGTCAATAATTAGTTGCTCTTCTCCCTGTCTACAGATGAAAGCTCGCTGTAAGCACAGAGGTCGGCCCAGCACCTTGAGCTCCAGGTTGGCTAGGCGGGTGACCCAGCTGAAGCAGAAGGCCGCAGCCCAGCATGGTGCACCATCAGCATCAGTGCTGCACTGCAGCGAGGGTGATGCCTCCAAGAGTCACTCCAAACAAGGAGGAAAAGGTGAGGAAAGAGGGAGTGCGTATGCATACATGCCTTTTGTCTATTAAGTAACAAACAAAACCTGAACTCTCCCCTTTTTGTTCTATCCAGACCTGCAGCAGGACAGGCCAACCACCCAGACTGTAAAGCGGAAGAGAGGTCGAAAGCCCAAAGTGCTGATGGGTATCAACTCAAGCAGACCTCAGCACAAGGACAGCCGGGCATCTGAGAAACATGAAGTAAGGGAGGAGAAGACTGACAGCGAGAGCTCAGAGCATGGTGAGTCACCGTTTGGTGTCTGGTGTTATAGCTGTAGGTGCAAACAATAATATGGAAAATGTACAAACAAAGCAAAGTTTAGTGGGCCATATGTGGTATAGCTTCAAGGAGACATCGTGAGATTTCACTATGATAGTTCCTCTGTGTGTGCACAAGAAGTATCCAGGAGTGAGATGTCTGCCGTCATCAGGGGCCTCCTCTCACTTCCCAGCTCGTCTGTCACACTGTTAAAACCGTTAACGACTTGCCGCAGGCATGCAACACTGCCACCGCTGCCCTCACCGCCATACAGTAACATGAGCCTCTTCTGGCCTCGTCCAGAATGTCACACCCAAGTCCTCCCCTGTTCTTCACCTCTTGGCCCGGGTGAAAATGCCCTCCTCTGAGGGCCAGCGTTCACGAGAAACAATGACATGCTTCCTGACTTTTCTCTTTTCACCTTAAACGAAGGTCTGATATGAAGCTTCAGGAAAATGCTGCGTTTCAGCTGACCTTATGGCCTCGGTGACATTGAGCCGTGCGTTTTTGTGCGTGTGCCTGTTGGTGTTTGTGTGTGTGTATCCGAGGCAAAGTGTTGACTAGAATGCCATGTAAGTGACAAGTGTGTCAGAGATGTGTCGACACCCAACACGACCCTCACAGTCAGCGACACACAGCTGCCAATAACAATCCCTGTGTGTGTGTGTGTGTGTGTGTGTGTGTGTGTATGCAGTGCTGCATATGTGCATGTATGTCAACACTTGCTTCCCGTCAATGCAGTTAAGGAACAAGTTCTGCATTATTGTGTAGCCATTAAAGTCGTACTCCTCACGTAACCAAACGTCCCATAAAGTCAATGCATGCTCATCAAGAGAGTCCAGTATCGAAGCACTCTGACTGATCGTACTGATGTTATGATTTTACAGAGGAGGATGGCAGCTTCGACAGCGAAGATGAAGCAGGTGACATCAGGATTAGCTCATCCTCTAAAGAAGCTCCTGCAAACCCTGCTGGGACTTTGTCCTTTTCATCGCATTCTTCCAAGTTCCAAACAAACCAAAAAGCCAGGAGCAAGAGACCAGGAGCTCCTGGTGAGACCTTTATACACATCTGAGACCTCAGTGTATGAACTCAGGCTCTGGAGACTGCCTTTCTTTTTAACTTGAATTAAAAGACTGCACAATTGTGTGGAGTGTTTAGCTTGAATGTAACGGCTTGCTGCTTTCCTTAGGCCTTTATACATCAACTCGTAACAATTGTTATATTTGCTCAAAGATCAGGAGACCACTTTTCTTTTTTTTTTTTGCCTTCTCTCATAGCTTCTTTCTCCTCAGGCCTGGGGAGCGTGTCCATTACAGACCAGAGGAGAGCACCCAGGCGCCCAAGCTTCATCAACACAGAGAAAGGACATCCAGACCACTCGGGCACTAACAGAGCAACTCATCCCAGCTGGGGTGTGTCGTCACTGGGCTGCAGCTTCGGGGACAGCCACAGAGCACACGCTGACGTGAAGAGGAGCAGCAAGGACGCAGAGAGGAAAACCTCTGCTGGACAAGGCATCCGGGGAAAGGTGAGACACTGCCAGTGTTAGGTGGCAATGTGTGACCTTACAAAGATACTGCAATATTTCACTCACACCAGTGACAACTATTGAAGCAAGGAAATGACTCTCAGACAGTGGTGATGTATGACGCTACTCTATCACCTTAATGTTACACCCACAAAAAGTGACATTTGCATCTTATATTTCTCTTGTCAGCTGCCACACGAGTGCACTTCCGTGTAAATGATCGGGGGCAAAAAAGCATGCAGTGAAATTCAGTATCCGCCCCACCTCCCTTTAAATTTGTGAAACTTTATACGGCTTCCTGTGCAAGATGCTTGTTGATCATGTGTATTATTTGGTGCCAGTTAGAATTGGAATTTGATGTTGGAAATAGCAGCCACAGATGGAAAGAAAATCGTTAATACTGTGACCAGAAAGCGATGCAGCTGAAGGCTCATTCAAAATCTAGTGCAGCTATATTTTCCCTGATCATTCACATAGAAGTGCATGGGAACAGAAACTGAGAAGGGAAAGGTAAGACACACTTGCCTCTTTTAGAAGTGTGATGGAGAGGTTATATAATATAATCTCCATAAATTATATGGCTTTTGAAATGAGTTAATGAAGCGTATGCTACTTTTAGTGTAACAGACCCAACAGAGACAGGGGTTACTGTCAGACTGTGACTGACTGGAACTTTGAATAAATGTGGAAAGGTGACTCACAGCAGGTTACTCCCTTTGGCCTTCTGTTGCCTGCAAATAAAGGCTGAGACGGAGAGAAGTATGGAGGAATTTGGAAAAGCCTTCACCTCAAGTTCACTCCTTTTTGCAGTGAACCACGCCCTCCAAGAAGTCTGAAATCCTGTAGATTATCACAGCACCTACCTACAAGTTCTGCTCCTCGGTGGAGAGATGCGTTACATCGGCTGACTATAACATTTACTCTTGTCGTATGTGTGTGTTTGTATGCAGATCAGCTGTGCTTACACTCCACTTGCAGCTATTGGTGAGACACTTGAAAACAAAATGCCCTGAGGTTGCCATAGTCTTTGAGTCATCATGAGGGAATGTCCAAAAACACATAACTCCAAACCAAACAGAGAAATATAAGGATAATCATTGGCCATAACTCTACACACACCCACACAACAGCAGCACTAATCACAAATGCCCTCTGGTGATGAAACTTCTGTCACTAAAATATATGATCTCCTGATGTGGAAAACAGACAACACACACCCACACACACACACCATCTCATTTGTGTGGAATATTGTGGCCTCTTCTTTTGAAAGCTTAAATACAAGCAGAAACCTGTTGGGTGAGCTGACTTTCCATCATCAGTCATCTATCATCTTTGGATAGACTAGCCTAAACCGGTCTGGAGATGGGTAGTATCTGGTGTGTGTGTGTGTGTGTGTGAGAGAGAGAGAGAGAGAGAGAGAGAATGCCCACCTGAAGGGAAGTATCCTTCAGCAATAAGCTGAAGTCCTGCCAGTTCTGGGGCTGCCGTTCATTTCTGACTGTGACCTTTGCCCTTTGACTGAACGTCTGTAAGTGAGAGGTGGAGGCGGAAAAAAAAAACCCTGAAGGCTTAATTGAAGTATCACGTTACAAGAGGCGTTGGTGCCTGCGGCTGCTTTTCACTGATGTATTCACCACATCAGTCACACGTCAGTGAAACACACTTGGTTCAGTCACCTGTAGGTCCTGTTTACTACTGATTAATGTGTGCATATTGTAAATGCGATCCTATTTTACGAGCACTGATCTCACATCCTGTTTCCTGTTCAGGAGAAAGGCCACGCTGTGAGCAGACTGCTGCAAAGCTTTGCAGCTGACGACGGCTTTCGCTTGGACGAAGAGAGCAGCTTCTCTGAGGGGGAGGAGGAGGAGGAGGATGAAGAGGAGGAGGAAGAGGAGACAGCTAAGGAGAAGTTGTTGATCCACCTTCCTCCCAACATGCCTTGCAGAATACCTGGTAAATAGTGACACATCATTTATTATTACAGACACATGCAGGTTTAAAAGCCTCTTCACACATGCACACACACCTCTTTGTCTCTCCTCGTCACTTCACATAGCAATTATTCAACACAACTCACAAATTATGCATATCTCACCTTTTATCTTCTCCATCCATCTTCCCACCCCCCCACCCTCCTTCTGCAGCCCTGCCAAACTGTGTGTTGAGTAAAGAAATGTTAGTAGACGGACTGAAAATCCTGATCTCTAAGGAGGACGAGCTGCTGTACGCTGCCAGCGTCCAAACGCTGGACCTGCCTGACATGTAAGATCCTGCTGTTCTGCCACAAAGCAAACATCATATACGGTCATTGTTTTGACAGTTTATTATTTATTAATCACAAGCTATGAAGAATCTGAGCGACACGAGTCAAACAATTTCTCGCCTAGAGTTCAGAACTAAAAGGATATTTTGTAACAAGAGCACCCTCTGTCACAAAAGATTTGATAACTTAGCTTAGTGCTGGTTAAATGTGTGCCAGCACCGAGAATGCTGACAAATAAGTCTAGACAACTACAAAGCCAAGACACACATCAGTGGCAGCCAACACATCTGCTAGAAAAAAAGCAAACATTGAAACTTAACTGTGGAAAGTGCTAATAAATACAGGAAAATGACTTTTTGGAGTAATTTGAAATTTCATTTCTTTTTTAACTCTTTAGATTCAGCGTTGTCATCGAAGGTGAGCGAGGGAATCGTCCCAGGATCTACTCCCTGGAACAGCTACTACAGGAGGCTGTGAGTGGAAGCCCACTATTACACTACAACATCTAAGTGTTTGTGCATAATTTCACTGAAAACATTGTGATGTTTACAGGTGTTAGATGTGCGGCCACAAACCGAGGCCATCCTGACCGCAGGGACACGAGTGTGTGCCTACTGGAGCGAGCGCTCCCGCTGCCTGTACCCTGGATACGTCCACCGAGGTGAGCAACACGCAACGTCCACCTCGGTCTGCACACAGATGCTCAGCCTTTCCCTGCATTCACTTTATCATGTGTTGTGCGTTAGGAGGTCCAGGCGAGGAGGAGAAGGAGGGGAGTGTGATGGTGGAGTTTGATGATGGAGACAGAGGAAGGATCTCTCTTGTGAACATCAGACTCCTACCACCAGGATACCAAATCTGCTGTGAGTATTGATTTGTGAAGGAGTAGGAGGAAACACGGATATTAATGAATGTCACCGCTAAATAAATCTTCTCTGTCAGGTGCTGAACCCTCTCCAGCTCTGCTGATCTCTCCCGGTCGCAGAGGTCGCAGAAGCTCCACCCAGGAAAAGAAGGAGACACCCACAGAGAAACCAGCCAATGATGAGACAGGAGGAAGGCCCCAAGAAAAAAGACCAGGTAAGGGAGAAGGAAAACCACAGCATGTAACCTTCTGTCATACACCCACAAGCCCGTGTGGACAACTGCTCTTTCATAATGTAATATTTGTTGTCCAGGGAGGACAGGTCCAACAAGCTTATTCTACTTTCATAAACCCTCAGGCCATGCTCGAATCCCCAAATCTAGGCCAGCTCCAGCTGTCAACCTGTTATCAGATGCCGCTGAAACAGACAAAAGACGGGCTGCCGTGTTTGCCGCCCATCATTTACCCTCCATATAACATCATTAATCATCATTTTATGAGGTGTCATTAGTGCACTTTGTAAAGTTACACAACATACATGTAACTCATCTCCAACTCAGAGTGAAAATAATGCTGGGGAGAGAGAGACAGGTTTTACCAGGTTTGTTGTAGTTTGAGTAATGGATATGTTGAAAACCTACCTGACTTGGTGAAGATCAAAGAGATAAAGATTCACAGAAGCTCTTAGTTGCGCAATTAATCACAGTTTCCTCGTAAGATCTGTCATTTCATATTGATTATAACCTCCCCCCTTCTTTGTTGCTGCCTCCTTTTTCAGTTGGCAGACCCAAGAAGATCCACTCAGTGCCTAAGACTGCTAGCACACCGACATCAGTGACAGACACTGTAACAAAAAGCACCACTTCCCTGTTGAACTGGTCCATGCACAGGAAGAGACCGCCGGTCGACTTCTTCCTCTTCAATGGGACGTCCCGTAAGACCCAGAAGAAAATGCGAGAGCGTGAGTTGGGGTTGTTTCATCGGCCCGCCTCCCACTCTCTTGCACCACCAACCCCGATCAAAAGCATCTTTGGCTCTCCTTTTGAAGTTGATTCATTCAGTAGCATTGCGAATGGATATTCTACCTTTGGAAGTGGTGGAAACCCCGGTGCTGGGCGACCAGTTAACACAGTAGCTCCTGTAAGTCTGCGGGACTCCTCGTCCTCTTCTTGCTCCTCATCTGTCAGCATGGTTATGGCAGCCGGGAGCAGGAAGCCAGTGAGTGAACGTGACAGGAAACACTTCCTAGTGAAGCTTGACCATGAAGGAGTGACCTCTCCTAAAACAAAGAATGGAAAAGCCTTGCTTCGGCTTGGCGGGATTGGAGGAAGAGGAGGAAAGAGCCATTCATCTGCAGGGGCCCCACTGCGATACATTCAACCTTCCCTGCTTGTGAAAGATGGCAAGAAGGGAGGAGGCGAAAAGGACAGTGCTGGGACTCTCCTAAAGGGGGTCCCACCTCTGAGAAAGGATCTTCTCTCAGCTGGTCTTGGAGGGGATTACAGTTTGGACTATCCGAGTGACTGCCCCAGCTCCTACTCTGAGCTGGATGAAGACGATGAAGATGATGGTCAAGGCGCTGAAGCACGTAGAAGAAGTGCAGCCGTCTCTCATCGTGGCGGTCGCTTTCTGTCTCGTCCCTCTCTCTGCTTCTCCTCATCTTCCTCTTCTTCTTCCTCCTCCGGCTCCATCTCTTCTTCATCGCTCTGTTCTTCAGACAACGACTCCTCGTACTCCTCTGACGAAGAGTCCTCCTCTGTGCTGCTGCGCCGTGCACTACTCCAGCAGAACAAACACAAACACAGGCAGAGCATGACCTCTGACCTCCTGAGCCCTGACCCTACCACCTCCTCTTCCTCTGCCCCAGCTCACATCTATGCGGCCAAATCCAGTATGGCCGCCGCAGGGTCAAAGGTGAGGGCTGACAGACCAGAAGATAGGAAGGAGTACATATCAAAAGGAAGCATGATGGGTAACAGCAGTACAGTTAAGACCCACCAAAAGAGGAAAGATGGTCTTCCCAACAACCACCATCAGAGTCAGAGCAGTCCTGTGTGCCAGCAGCTGAAAACCACCTCGAAGGACCCGACAACAGCTAAGAAGCAGAGGATGTCTTCACCTGAGCCTTTGCCCAACATGGCTCCCTTGCTGCCTGGGCGCCAGCTCTGGAAATGGTCCGGAAACCCCACACAGGTAGTCAGGATGTTGTTTTTTATTTATCTAAGATGCTTGAAGACAGATTTTAGACAGCTAAAACCGACCTGACTTGTTTTTGACAGCTCACCCAGCAATACTGTAAATACAAGATGATAGATAGTCAATGAGATTTATTCAAATGAAAATCTTTGAGATTGCCCTTCTATCAGTGTTTTTCCCACATCACATTATCTTGGCTATGTGGCTTCAAAGCTGTTACTCAGGGTATCAGTAACCTACTTGAGCTCACAGGCTTAAGTAGGTTACTGATTGTTGCTGCAGTTTCTGTTGTGTCATACGTTGATTACACACAGTAAATACGATCTCTTTGCTTGTTCAGTCTCAGACTTTGTACACTTTGCCAATGCTATCACGCTAACTCCAACTGTTGCGGTTAATCTCTGAATTCATTTCCTGATTATTAAGTCACAGTGCTCAGATAACAGAACAAACCCGTCTGGGCAGGGACTGCCACCATCAGCTTCCTTTCTGCCATGCTGGCTGCTGTGTAAACTGAGATGGTTGAAAAGAAGCCGACTAGTTGGTGTGTGCGTGCGGCGCCAAATCAAACGAGGCAGCAAAAATATGGCCGTTTCACTCTTGTGTGTGTTGTGTGTAAATCTTATATTTTGGTGTACCTGGTTTAGCAAAGGAAATAGAAACTAGGACTCTTTTCTGGCAATGAAATAAACCCTCTGTGCTGAATAAACCTGACAGTGCTATTTTCTCTTTCCTTGGCAGAGGAGAGGTCTAAAGGGCAAAGCCCGGAAGCTTTTCTACAAGGCCATCGTGCGGGGCAAAGAGACGGTGCGTGTCGGGGACTGTGCTGTGTTCTTGTCACCTGGCCGGCCCCAGCTGCCCTACGTGGGCAGAGTGGAGAGCCTCTGGGAGTCATGGAGCTCCAGCATGGTGGTTAGGGTCAAGTGGTTCTACCATCCAGAGGAGACTCGCCTGGGGAAGCGACACCGCGACGGCAAGGTAAAGACCAGGGGGCACAAGTAGAATTTCTAAAACAGGAATGGTCAAAGTAACAGCCTGTGACATTTTCATATAAATATGTCACCACTGTTTCTTTTCATTTTGTATTTCCATCTTATATGAATGACCAGACTTCCACTTAGTTATGAAACTGTTAATGTTTGCTCTCAACGTTCAGTATGAGGAAACATCTCTGCCTCACAGGAATAAATAGAAAAGGTGGTAGGTGTTTGTGTGGGAGAGAAAAAGTACCAAAAGATACAAAAAAGAAAAACATTGTCATTTTTTACTGCAGTTACAATGTGCTGCAAACATTTAGTGTCACTGCAGAAATTAGCCTCTAGTCAATCAAGTAGTTCAGCATTTTATTTTCTATGCAAGCCACCCAAGGAACATCCCGGAAGTTCCTGCAGTTGAAAAATGTCAAAAAGTCCAGGCCTGCCGTGGAAACTTTGGTTTCTGAATATGTCGTTGTGATGATTTACTAAGCTTTCTTCATCAACTCGCTCCATAGAATGCTTTGTACCAGTCCAGCCATGAGGACGAGAATGACGTGCAGACCATCTCACACCGCTGCCAGGTGGTCAGCAGAGCTGAGTACGATCACCTGATGCGTGAACGAAAGCCAGGCAGCGCTACTAACGATCTTTTCTACCTGGCTGGAACCTACGAACCAACCACAGGTCAGCTGATCAGCGCGGACGGCACGGTCATCGTTTCCTAGCACTATTCAGAGCTATTGTCTGGAATTGACTACTTCAAGGATGGCCCATCAGAGGAATACAGGGACGTCAAGACAAGGAATTTTGACTCCGCGTGTTGATCGGTCCATTATAATAGATGGATGTAGTGCATTGGATGAAGCCTGGCACTTAGAGATGTCCAGTTTGTTCTGAGGATCAGATGTGGACTGAGGCATCCAGTCACAGTGAGACTCCTCAGCCTTTCCTGCGAAAGAACTGTGACACAAAAGTACAGAAACCAAGCACTTTGGAGTGTAGTAGCTTGGATATGTGATGGAGGGAGGGCAGAAGACGGGCTTTCTGAAACAAAGAGAGCGGGAGAGACTGTATGGTAAGGAGAGACTTGCTGTAAACCACACTGGTTTGGATGGTTTTAATGGTCTTATACTGGTAGTCTGACTACAACAAGGACATCCCAAACAGGACCAATAAACACTGTAGTTTGGACTGTGTGTGTGTGTGTGTATGTGTGTTTGCAGAGTGGCTGCGATGACCTTGTTTGGCGCTTAATGAACTCTACGTAAATAGTGCTTTAGTGTGTGTGTATGTTTGTACTGTGTGTGGTCATGCACACACAAGATATCAGTCCAGTAATTAACGCGCAGTTTTAAGTCCTTGTGACTGAAACACATTTTTTTTCTCCTTTCAAGCCATACACATCAATACCTCTCTCTGTCTCGCGTCCGTGTGCCGAGACACATGTACAGGTAGTTGGGTTTGTTTATTTGAACTGTGTGTGCATGTTGGTGTGCGTGTGTGGTCGAATGTATGCGCTTTGTATAGCATTACATGTAGAATAACACAATGTAAATAGTATACATATATATTTGTCCTTGTTTCTTGTTTTTTTTTTGCAGAGAAGATTGTTTTATTTAGATTTTTTAGGGTGTGTGGGTGGGTCCGGGGCTCTAGCAGAGGTAGGAGGTTTCATTCTCTCTCAATGCACTGAACAGGATCAGAGGTTTGGATTTTGGGGTCAAACTGTACGACTGATGTGACGACTTTAACCCCAGTTTTAGGCCGAGGGTGATACTGTAGAAAGGGTATTTGGGGTGTTTTTTATAAGGAAATCAGAAAAAAAGCTCTTTTTACATGCGTCCATGTCTATTGTTTTCCCCCTTTTTTTATTTTACTTTGTCAGGTTTTGAATGTGTATTTCCTTTTGGGAGCTTTTTTTGTTGTTTTGAAACAAATACTGGAAAAGCAAACTGAGTTTTCTGCTGTTCTCTGATCCGAAAAAAGAATCCTCTTTTATCTATTTTATCCTGTAATCCTATATAAAATGTAGATATTTATCTGGCAGCAAAAAGAAACATACCAAAGCACCTGTGAGTTTACGCTTCTCCACATTAGAAGAAAGCAATTTTTATTAAAGACATTCAATCAAAATCTGAATCCGGGACCCCTGCAATCACAGAGGTATTTGATAGAGTTCCTCTTGTTGTCCGCTCATGTTCATCCAGCGTTGCTATGACGGCCTCTGAGAAACATTGCAGCAACATTGTCTGCATGCTGCCCAGCTGATGCACTTGAGGTTTCTATGGCAACGGGAATGGCATCACGTGACTGTGAAGGACAATCAGAGCCAATCAATGGGACAATGTTGAGAGACAAAAAAAAAAAACAAGATAAGGATCAAATCACAAATTATGCTTCTTGTCACTTTTATTCCTGCTTTGCCAAAAATGTCTGTGTGCGTGTTTTTTTTTAAATGTTTGCTTGTTTTCCTCTTTTACCATCGTCTTCTTGTTTATGCAAGCCTGTGATGACTGTTTGTTGTCAGTGTATAGGATGTACAGGGGGAAGAACATGAATGCCTTTTTTAAGACTGACTTTTAACAACATTGTTGCTGTTACACTGCAAAGCAAAAGCTTTAAATCTAATGTGAAACTCAGTTTTGAATACATTTTTGGGTCTTTAATTGATTTTTTTTTAAAGCTGTATTTTCTTTAAGAAACACTGGATTCAGTTCTAAACATCACATTTTGACAGAACAAACATCATTGTGTTCTTTTTCTTTAGACCCACTGGAACCTGCTTTGTATG
>JAVQJX010117000.1:0-17469 GCA_036025115.1 Ambassis agassizii | reverse complement strand
ACAATCAGTGACAGTGAATTTGGTTTTTTTTTCTGCTCTCTTTCTGTAGTGTGGCTTCCAATAACAAGCCAAGAAAGTGCAATTTCTTTGACTGTTTACATACTGTATGTATATTTTTTCTTCTTTCCTTTTTTTTTAACTAAGAGCACTACATTATTGCCAGTGGATGATTAACTTTATAGCAAAGGTACACATACAGAGTTATTTATCTAGTTTGCATGACTTGTAACCTTTGCCTGTTGCCTCCGATAATGTGCATCAAAAAAAAAAGTGTTAACTCAACTCGCCATAGAATGTCAGCTCAAACTTTTTCGCCTCTATATCCATAATAATAAAAGCATTTTATGTCTACTAGAACATAATCCTGTCAACTTGTGGTGTGTCAGCTACAAGGTCGCCTTCCTGTTGTTGTTGTGCGTTATGATGAGAGTACCGCAGTGATGTTAATCAGCTTGAGCTAACAGTGCTATCTAGTGGTGTTAGATTGTATATCTCACACTGTGTTGTCCTCCATAATGACCCACAATAGAGGACGCTATGAAAAGGAACACGGTTACAAGATGGGGGAGGGCAGCAGCTCACTCTGGAGATATATTTTCCCTCTCTCTGTCCTTCAGAGGGCATCCTGGGATCTTTTGATCTGAGCAAATACGTGCGAGAAATCTCCCAAAGGATTCCCCGGGAGCTTAACAAAAAGAGGATGGAGTGTGTGATTAGGCATTAGTGCTATACAGAGGACTAAAGTGTGCATTGCTTCCTCTGCAATCTAACACATGTAGCTTCCTGTCAGGTTTCCTTTTTACTTTGCTAAAGATAAAAATATGACTCAACAACAACTGAGCAGGTTTGGTTTATACAGATCATTTTATTTGGTGTATTTACAAACAAGCACATGCAGGAGGTGGAGAGTGACTGACACTAGAGGGGCACTTAACTATATGCAACAGTAGGACAACACAGGGATGTCTACAGGCTACATGACACCAGATGGGGCGGGGGCAGGAGAGGAAGGTACAGAACTCATTGTTTCACACTCACATAAGTGAAAGTGCCGGATCTGCAGACACAAACACTTTACTGCTTTCACTGCCACACACACACACACACTCTGCCATGTGCACACACACTCACACACAAAAGATCCCAGATAGAGAGACACTAGTGACCCTTCAGAAAACCTTGAGATCAATAAATAGTACATCCAATAAATTAAAGAAATGCATTTATAATCTCACATTTCAGTTTCATGTGGATATATTTTTTAATCTGTTTCTAGGTATCATTTCCTGGAACCATCTATAATTTATCTGTTTGATGGCATTACATCGTGATCATTAACTTAATGCTACTGGCCTGTTGCCCCAGTGTCATGCTACATGACACAATAACTTTGTACGAGTTTTCCCTGATTTATCGACAGCTGAATTAAACAGAGGTCCTTTAGCATCAGCCTTTTCCTGACCACTCTTTATATTAACGTTTTTTGTTTTTTTTTCATGTTTCACACATGGACCTGCATGATAATATCAAATTAAATATTGAACAAAACACAATTAGTTGCACATTTAACTATATGCATAGTCATCAATACAGAATCTAGAGAATAACTAATAAATATATGACACAAAGCAACATGTGACAACCACATCCACCACTACCACTATCATTAATATCAATGATTATGATAAGCAAACATGGCAGGTAAAGGAGGCAGGGTAAGATAAATACCAAAGCTGAGGTACAAGGTGAAGACCAGCCACCAAAACCTGCAGACTTTATCTGAGATTTTTTCCCCCATTTTAAGTTCACATAGTCTTGCACAAGAGCTGAGCTGTGAGGTGTTTTTTGCTCTGATGCTTTGGACGAGTTAAGAGGTGGAGCTACAGATTGCTGTTGTTGGATATTATCTCTATAACTGTGTGGGATATATAGATGGCATTCATTCAAAGCATTCATGGCACATTACAATGCATACAGTGTTGAAAGATATGGGCTGAATCTAATAATGTTATGAATATGATATCAGGACAATACATATAAAGCCCACAAGAGGGAAGTTACTGGATTTCATACTTAAAATAATTCTGCACGTGTGACGACCATTTAACATGAAAGATGGGATAATCCATTCATTTTTAATCCCTCTGTGTGGTCTTAAACTGGTGCTTGTGTTTCACTTGCTGCTTCACTTGTTCATCTATCCATATCAGGAATATCAATCTTAGTTTATATACCTATATATATATATATTTTTATGTATATTTATACAGTCAAATATAATAGCAGAAACACACATGAACCAGGCGAGAAAGATGACAGGTGAATAAAAGTGAAAGATCAATAGAACACAGATCTACACAGCTACAATTCACTACATTACACTACGGTATGCAACAGGAGCTACGGCTCGGTACTCTCACCACAACTGTTGAGACATTAATGTGGCTACAGCAAGGCTGTCGATGGTCGCCTCCTCTCATCAGTCGGCAGCTGATCTGAGAGAATCTGCTAGATGATGATTGCACAGAATTTTCCCCTGTGATCACTTTCAGATCAGTAGCTGACCAGGAAGGCAGATAATTAGGGAAAAAGACATTTAAAGGGATACTCCACTCAAAGATCAAAAGGTCCTCTGGTGTAAATTTGGGTTGAGTCATTATTTTGCACCATCTGCTGGATTCCTGCTGCTTAAATCCATTAGCTGAATGCTACCAAACTGTGGATGGATTAATGGGAAAACTCCCATATGTTCATAACAGGAGAGGGCTGCAGACTGATCCTGAAGCACGTAAAGCAGAGCAGATGGTGTTTTGCACTCAACTCAAACTGTACGCAAGGCTGCGTGAAATATCCCTTTCAGAGTATTGTAGCCTCACCAAAACCTCAATCGTCGCCTAAAATATATATTTATATATATTTTCAATTTATGTTAGATTTTTTTTATTGATTTAGTGCAGCAGGTATGGTGGTGTCACATGATGAGGGAGGTGTAGCCAATAGGTACCAGCCCCTCTCTGTCTCCCTGACGACAGCGGATCCAGTCCTGATCGACGCCTCCTAACACCACCAGTTCCTCCCCTTTGCAGAAGCTGAGCTCTGAACCCGTTCCAGTGTGGTCACACAGTGTTCGCACTGACCTGAGAGGGAAGAGACGCTCTCAGCTGCAGCAATCAATGTGCACACAGTAACCGCTAACAAGGGCAGATTTTGATGTAGGACAGGATGACTCACAATCAGGATCAGTCAAAGTCAGACTGGTGAGTCACCAATTACAGTCTGTCAAAAGACAGGAGCTATTCTGGTGTCTGTTACACCCACTGATGCTCTTGGGGAGGAAGGGAAGTCATTTTTATAAAACACATGCAACAATTGGCTGTAAATTAAAACTGGACATTTTTTAACGTGTCCAGCCATAAACTGGATCCTTGAATAAGGATCACACACTAATCATGAATAAAGATATATACATTTTTTCTCTTTTTTTAAATTGTAAATATTTCCACAACTTGAATTTAACGTTGCGTCTATTCTGTGCTTTGTGTTTTTACTTTTGATTACAGCGCCACCATCTGGATTTGTCAATTTTGAGTTTGCATGCTTGTTTTGAATTGATAAAGTTTTATATTACAGGATTTTAAAAACAAATTAAAATAACTCCAGATAATATCCCGACTCAGTGGTTGACTTGTTAACTATGATAATTCAGTCTTTAAAATCACAGCACAGAGATGACATATTTTGGGGGCGTCTCTTACTGATGATGAATTTTAACTCATAAATGCTTGAAAAAAAATAGTGGTAGATTTATTTTGTGCAGTAAAATAAAAATTAGCTGCAGGCCTTATTTCATACATTTTAAAATAATTGTAACTTTAGCATGAGAATGCTGGAAGTGCTTAAACTAAACTATATAAACATCACTTTATATCTGTCGTACCTGAGTGGTCTGACTTTGTCCTTCATCTCCAGTATGTCAACATCTTTCTCTGGCCCACTTTCTACATCGTGCTCCGGGGCCCTCTTCAGGGTCGTGGTGGAGTTGCTGCTCACCATTCGGGTCAGAGCAGTGACCCCAGGAGCTAACCACTGAGAGGGACGCCTGGGAAAGGAATGGACAGCACATGAACAACTCCAGCAGTTTATTCATTAAAAAAAAAAAAATACTTTCAAGCGCAACAACTGACTAACCTGGTTGGTGGTGTGTGACTTGTTGGGCTGCCAGGGCTTTTAGATGCTCCAAACAGCCGGCCCAGACCCCAGGGAACCTGAGCAGCACTGCTGACTGGAGTGTACTCACTTCCTGTCTGAGCCTGGAGATCTGGCAGGTCTGTCTTCATCTCCTCTTTCCTCACTGCAGAACTCAGGTCAGCAAGGTTCTGGCTCAGCCGGCCTCCCCACCGCATCACAGCACCCCATCCCTGCTGGATCGCCTTTAATGAGAAGAAACACCTCAACACAGCAGAATCACCAAATCAGAATAATTATAAACATGGAGCAGATGAACAGGTGTGCTTACCTGTCCCGCCTGCTGAGTAAAACTGTCATCTTCAACATCAGGTGGAGGCAAAGCTCCAATTTCCTTCTCCTGCACCCACAGCAGCTGAGGACTTGTCTCCCCGAGAGTGACTGATGCCTTTATGGGTGCAGCTTCAGTATTTGTTAGGACTCCATTGTTTGGATTAACATCTTTAGCTGCCTTATGTTCGGAGCTTCCAAAGTCTACTTCTGAGAGGCTTTCAATGTATCTGCTGCCTGTGACTTTGGATTGGGAGTGCTTTGCTGCTGATGGCTGGAGCCCAGCATCATGGAAGGGAGGGCTGGGGATCTCTGGCCTGTGACTGTCTGGTTCTAAATGATGGTGCTGGAAGAGCAGGTCCAAGTTGAAGGTCAGCAGGCTGAGAGGCTGCAGGACGAGCAGCAGCTCCTCAAACAGAGCCTGGCAGGCCGTGAGTGACAGACGCATAAAAGAGGTGGGGCGGTAATACGTCTCCAGCACATCTGAGACAAAGACAGCACTGTTATAGCACTTATATGTGTGCTCATAACCATGACATGAGCTGGAATTGAAAGAAATTTACCACTGCAAGACTGAAGGTGAGACAGCCAGGAATCCAGGAGCTTTGTACTAGAAGACAAAAACAAAAAGTGAACATTGTGTAATTTAACTTTTGATCTGAACACTATTTTTCAAGTGGAGACCAGAACAGAAAGAGAGACGGTGCTTACTTCAGAAGGCCGAGGAGGAATGCATTGAATCTGTGTTTGCTTTGTCTGAGCTGCGGTAGCTCGCCGACACGAACTTGCAGGTTGAACAAAGCCTGAGTTTTAGGACCTTGAAAAATTGTTTAGGTGGAAAATGATAAAATGAAGATAAGAAAAAAGAGGGAGAGATCAATGCAGGAACGTACAGAGGTGAGTGAAAAGATTCTGTGAAGCTTGGCTCTCATCGGCCAATCAATATCTGCATCCTGTTGTTCACTTTATTCAGCATTCTAGACAATAAAATCAAGAACTGACTGTTGTGTGGGAAAATTAGAGACAGAGGAAATGCAGGTTTTATCAACCTGGCCACAAAGAAATGATGACATCTAATTCAAAAACTCCAAGCCTGTTAGCTGTGATCCTACCTGGCCTGGTTGAGGCCTGGATCAGACCCCAGGCGGTGTTTGGCCTCCTGCCCGCAATCAGGTCACTCTGGTGGGGTTTCAAGCCATCGGTCAGCAGGCTGTGCAGGGCGGGGCAGAGGCACTGCAGCACCAGTCTGCCCAGGGATGGATTTATGGTGCCGTCTCCTGATAAAGTCTGGAGGAGAAATAGGACAGGATAAGGATCAAGAGGACGTTGAGTGATTGGGCAGAAAAAAAAGGAGTTTGTTTAGTTGATCAGGGTGGGCACAATGTGAGGAGAGCTGATTTGGGAGAAGAGTGGGGATTTAGAGAAAAAACAAATCTTACGACTACGAGATCAGGTTATCTAAAATTAATCCAGTCCCTTGTTAACTGAGGGACACTGAAGAGAATTTCATTATTAGTGTTTCAGTAAGAATGGATACGAGCATTTTCAAATCTGTGATATTCGGTCTCAAGCACAAAGCATGAAGGAAATCATTTAACTCCCAAAGGAACAGCCAAAATCAAACATTCATATATTTGATGTGATTTTCTGGAAATATTTGCTGTACTCATTTCTTCTTCTCTCCTGTAAAATGGAACAAACTGACACATGTGATGCACAAATTAATAAAAGTGATAAAGTAAATAGAAATGTGTATATCCTCAGAGGCATAATATGGCATTTGGGAAAATCAGCAACATCACTTCATGAGCCACTGACCTTCTGAACTACAGTCCGAGAAGAACTGAACTGGGCCAAGATGGCTTCCACTGCCACACTGACTGCGCTGACCAGGGCTGAAGAGAAGGACAAAGAGTCCATCATCAAACGTTAACACTCAGAGCTACAGCTGGGAGGAGGTTGCAGAGGTTAGAGCTAAACAAATGCACACCTCTCTTTTCCTGCAGACACAGAGAGGACAGGCCGAGACCTCTCATCGGATGCTTCACATCCTCGCCCATCCAGGGTGCCTCTGTCTTCTGTACGGAGCCAGCAAATGAGACACTGCGAACAGCTGACGGTAAGAGGGCAATTAGTATTTAAAAGTGAGCAACAAATTCAGCAGAAGCAAAATGAATCACCACAAACAGACACATTAAACTAAAATATTAGTGTTATTAGTAAGAGCAATTTAGCAATGGAGAAGCAGATGGAAACAGATGGTGCTATTGACAGACTGTGAGAGTACATCCTGTCACTTTTGGTCTACTGTGGGGAGCTTTCCACATCTGCAGCTGTGAAGGCTGTCTACGTGAGGGTAAAACCATGCATTAAACTCGCCCCACACTCAAACACACTTTAAGCATACATGGGAAAGGAACTGCAAACTGCAGCTAGCACCATAAATAGGTCAGATAAAATTACACACATATGCAAAGGGCAGGTGTTGACAACAATCTGATGTTTATATAAATACTTTTATATAAACTAGGGTGCTGTGGGTCTTGCATATTTTAATAACTGCTCACACACACACAAAATTGTCATTAAACAGTTACTTGGTTTGCATGAATTGCAGGTCAATTTCAACACACCGTGCAAAAACAAAAGCAGACTCCACAAGACTGACACAAAGACGGACAGACAGAGAAAGAGTGATGAGAGTGACTCTAGACACCCTGTGACAGCAACAGCTGTTCCCCTTCTGAAGGGCCTTTGCAGATTTGAAAGGACAGTGCAGATAAAATGGATCAGATGACCTACAGCAAGAAGCTGTCTGAGGAATAAAACAGCGACAGTTACTTTCAAATCTGTAAAAATCCTCAGAGTAACAGAAAGTGTGAAGGCCACCACATCCAAAGAACAGACAGAAAGACATTCATGCAAGCCAGATGTCATAAAGAGAGTGTAAGATGTAGGTAGAAGGAGAGAGAGAGAGAGAGAGAAATCTTACTCGCCACGCGTGACTGTGGAGGAGCCTGGTAGAGTTTTGGGGGTAAGGGAGGCGCACTGGGCGGGATAGGAGGGTAGAGGCTGGGATAGTACAGAGGAGCAGCGAGGGCAGGCAAGGTGTGCGAGCGGGGGAAAAGCGGGGAGCTGAGGCAGGTGCCTGATGCACCTGGAGGGGGTGCACCAGAGCGCTGAGGAGGGGAGAGGGCTCCGATAGGGGAGAGGCGAGGAGGGGCACCCTTGTGCAGAGGGCAGTTCTTTGGGTGGTACAGGTAGTAGGTGGGGAGAGGAGGGAGCTCTTTGGAGGTCCTGGCCTTGTTACTATTATGGTCTGTGCGTGAGTGTGCGTGCTTTTCAGAATAAAGTGAGTCCATAGCACTGACGCTGTTTGAATATGTCATTATGACATCAATATTCTTATAGGGTGTGGTGCAACCTGCTGCCTCGCTAACAGGTGTGCCAGGCTCAGCGTGGGCCTCGTTCCGATTCTCTGAATCACTGTCATAAAGGGAGTCAAAGTTACACATAGAGTCAAACGCAAAGTCCCTGTCACTGATGTATGGGTATGCAGAGTGTGTGTTTTGCTTAAAGACATCTCCATTGTCATAAGGAGAGTCTACACCAAAATCAGCCAGGGATTCATATTTAAACCCAGAGCTTAGAACAGAGCTGGAGTCATCTCTGTGGATATAAGCTGAGCTGGCAGCAGGAGCCCACTGTGTGCTGCCATGTTTGTCTGTGGATTCTTGTCCTACATGGCTGAGAGGCCTGGGATCTGCAAGAGGATGGGAGGTACAGTAGCCTGGATGGAAGGAAGGGAGAGCAGTGTGTAGGAAGTAGGGCTGGGAGGACTGAGCAAGGCAGAGTGGGGGGGAGGAAACTACTTAGTTCAAAGGCCAAAAATTGGAAGGTGCAGGAGTCCAATGCATATTGATATGAGGGAGCAAAGCGGAGCCGTGAACAAACAATGGAAACAACCAAATGGGATGGATAGGTGAGAGTAAATAAGGAAGATTAAAGAAAGATAATGTGGCAAAGAAATGGGAAGGAGAGAGAGATGCAGAAAATGTTAGTGTCTGTTGAGAGAAAAATGTACATTCCTGCTGAAATCATCATCATGTAACACCATGCAGTAATGCAGAGTTAAAACAAGTCAAACAGTTGATTGACATTTGACACGTTGAGAATGCATGAACGTCAATGGAGCTGATTTATGAAGAGCATAGTCTTTCATTTAGAAGGGGATTGACAGAACGGGAAATGACACTGTAGATGCTCTAAAAGAGTAATTGCTAAGCAGTCTCAGAGCTGCACAGAAGAAATACTCAAAGTGTCACTCACACACTTATTCATTCACCCAATCACAAATATTCACCATAACCCAAAAAGATTAGAAATACAGAAACCAGAAAAACCTGTTAATAGTGCAACCTGGGCCTATTCAGTGAAATGCAGATCAGCAGGTACACTCACACCTGACCATACATTTTAATGCTACAAAGCCACATCCCTGCAAATAAATGAATATAAACTCAATGACAGCTTGGCTAACAATGCCTGCCCTGCAGCTAGCATCACATAGCATCACATTATTGAAAATCTACTTTGTATCATGTTTCTACCAATTATATTATGACAAGCTGGACAACCAAAATCCTCCCAGATAGCATCTTGCTAGTGATAGCATTAGTGAACACGCAAGCTAAGCTTAAACTGCTAGATATAATTTAACTACACTTGATAGATTGATTTACACCAAAAGTGAAGTTAAAAAAGTATCTCAAAAAGGGAAAGCTAGCAATTTTGCCAACCTAGTTCAGAAGTAAAATTAATTTCCCTAATTCACTGAGAGTGCTAATAGCACCATTATGGACAAGCAAGTAGTACCTTAACTAGCTAGCTGTGAACCTAGCTGCACTGTTTGTTTGCAGATACCTTTACTGACAGATACAGTCTGCAGGACTATAAGAGGCAAAACCCCTTCAAAATAGTAGCTCATGATAAGTTTATGTTGGCTAGTTTGAGGCAAAGTCACTATACATGACTTCCTTTAGATGTTTGTGGAAGACCATGCCTTCACATACAAGGTCTTGTTTTTTTTAATCACATATGAAAACTTTAAGTGTTTTCTTACAAAATTTAGTTTCGGTTTCCATTTCACACTAGAGTTAATGTAAATACAGCTCAGTGGGTGCCAGTCCTTATGTTGTTTTTTTTTTTTTTTTACTTTACTGCAGTGCATGCCATCATCACCTCTGGATCACCTTCTCTCTCTCTCTCTCTCTCTGTTCTCTGCCTTTGTTTCCAGCCTCTCTGGCTTCTTCCCCTCCCCTCTCCACCAGTACAGCAAACACTGTACTGCTGAGTCAGTCAACAGATAGCTGAGTTCTGTCTGTTCCTGCTCAATCACCCCGCCTGCCTCTGTGGTGGAGACTCACAGAGTGGCACCACAACTTTCATTAAACTCAATAACCTGTGACACACTGCTGGCTAAGAGCTGCTAAAATGAGGTAGAAAGGAACCATACCTTAGTTTGACTTGAGCTCTTTGAACTAACAGGAGACTTCCTATTTCTCTCACACTGGCTCTCACTTATTGGTTCATGTACTAAGGTCCACCCATTGGGCTCTTAAAGGTATAGATACCTATTCATGGTATGTTCCCTGCATCTTGTTGCAGTGATTTGAGCAGAAACATATGCAAAATGTGACTTAAATAATAATCTCTTTTACTTTATTAATCAGACAGAGCTATCTGTGCCACAGTGGGGAGACAGGGCGGTGGGGTGGAGACGGAATAGGCAGCAACTGAAGATCATAATAACAAGAACAAGCTGATTTAAAACCAGTAAAGAGGCAGAGAGAGGAGGAGGATTTTAGGACACACAGCAGAGAAAACAAGAACAAGGTGAGTAAAAGAGGAAAGTGAAGGGTAGGGTGGGGTGGGGGCTATTATATCCCCCCTCCCTTTGTCTGAACAGTGGATGAATAATTGAATAAGGCTGTGATGACATCACACTCAGTACAGGAAATACTGGCTGGAAAGTTTCCAACCTCCTATGTCTGCTCATATTACCCTCACTGTCTTTTATCCATCCATCTCTCACTCCTGCTCCCTGTCCAGCTTGAAATCACTCACTGCTTATCCCTCGTCATCATTTATCCATCATACTGTATCACGCTTATGTGACTCATGTTTGTCCTCCATCTCGCTCTTTGTTCCATTTATCATTTCTTTAAATGAGTCTACATTCTGTTGCTTTTCTCTGTGGTGCTGTCCAAACACATTATTTGTGCATCACTGAGGAAATGAGCAAATTTGCCTTTCCCCCATCTGTTCCTCTCCGTCATCCGCCCATCCCAGATTTGTTATGTTGTCCAATGTTCTGACGTTTATTTTCTCCTCTTGTCTACACATACACCACACACATACACATACACATACGTCAACATTTATCTTTTGTAACATCCTTTAAGTCACGCTCACCTGAAGTTCTTGATTCAAATGTCCTTCCTCCATCGGCTCTCCCTCTCACCTCCACCTCTTCTTCCTTTCCTTCCTTTTCTTCCATCTTGTCATCCTCGCTCTCCCGCTCTCTGCCCATGGTCCACAGGCTGCTGTCACTGACAGAGCAGCCAATCTTCTGTGATGGACACAGCTCTGGTTGTCCACCTTCCTCATCAGCTCTTTGGAGCATTTCCTTCAGAGCAGCCATTGAGGTGAGGGCAGGTGGAGGCTGCATGAACAGGGCCTGAGCCTGAGAGGTGTACTCCCACTGGCTGCCATCGCTGCCTACCTTCTCTCTCCTCCACTTTAAGTTGTAGAGTATGTCAGGATCTGGAGTGATTATTGCGGGGTCTGGGTCAGGATCAGTGATCACCTTTGTTGGAGGGGAGGCACTCTTGTTGCGGAAACGCAGCTCTTTGAAGGTTGTGACTTTGGGAGCTGACCCTGCTGATGAACCTGATGAACTGAGCTTCTTTGGGGTTTCTGGGAGACATTTTTTCTTTTCTAGGCCAGGGAGCTGTGGTGGGGCTTCGCATTCAGGTGTGAAGGCTATGAGCCAATCAAAACGCTCAGGTTGCTCAGAGTTGGCAGGCAGAGTGCTGACTTTAAGTGGTGGCACAGATGGAGGGATTGGGGGTAAGGGGCGAGGAGGTGGAGGAGGTGGAGGGGAATCTGGTAACTCAGTGGGATAATGGAAAGTCTCAAAGGCCATAGACTTTGTTTTAGTTTCATGTGTATTGCTGAGATTTGTGCTGTAGTAATGGTCAGACACCAAGCCAGTGTTCCTCTTCCTTCTTCTTGCCATCTCAGTGAATGACGTGATTCTTTGTGTGTCTTTGCTTCCCTCTGTCTTTTTGCCTTCCTCAGCTATATCTGGTTTCCGTTCTCCATCCAACTTGCTGCTCCATCCATCTGTGATCATCAACTCCGTGTCAGGTTCACTCTCTGCCTCCCTATCCTGTAGTCTGAAGCCTTGAGACTCCATAGATTTTGATGTGATGAAATTATGTCCATCTCCCTCATCCTCCAACTCCCCAACGCAGACACCGAGCTCGGGGCTGAGTTTGAGGAGCTCAGCTTGGGTCAATCCAGCAAGCATGAGAAGCTTCCGAATCTCTACATCCAGTGCATGGAAGGAAGGGGGAGGAGGCAGTGCAGGTGGAGGTGGTATGGCCGGGGGTGAGGAGGAGGAGATAGAGATAACAGGCGGAGGAGGTAGAGGTGGAGGGCGGGTGGTTGGTGGGGGGAGGGACAGGGGGGTCTTCTCCTGTTCGGCTTGGAGAGCAGCGAGGCGCTGTGCTTCCTTCCTGGCAAGATGGCGCCTTCGAGGGGGAGGGATGGGAGGGGTTGGGGTGGGGAGAGCAGGAGGTGGAGATGGAGTGGTGTAGAGGGTGAGGTAAGGGACTGGCTTCGAAGCAGGGAGAGGAGGAATGGATGGTGGAGATGGAGGTAAGGGTTTCTCACATCTAAAGGTGGAGAATGTGGGGGATGAGGAATTAGGGGAGAAGGTGGACAGTGTAGGAGAGGTGGAGACGGCCATGGAGATGGTCTCTCTGCTGATATTTATGTAGGTGTGGAGGTCTGAGTTCACACTGGCATGACGTGCTGGAGGTTTTGGGGGTCTTGGTGGAGGCTCAACAGGGGATGGGGTGAGGGAATCAGGAACAAGGGGATCATCGCAGTCTGATGGAGCGGTGAGGTCCACCCCAGCATCGGAAAACTCCTGAGAGTCTCCCATTGATCCTCTGTGGGATTTATACAACTTCCAGGGAATGTCAATGTTGCCCATTTCATCCATGACATCTGAGAGGTCCTGCTCCTCCAGATCACCAAGGTCAAATCCTTTCTCGTGAAGTCTGGCAACATAGACAAGTTTCACCTCCCTGTTCACCTTTTCCAAACGATCCAGGTGATCTAACCGATCCCGTAGAACATCCCAATGTTGCTCTCCCTCAAGATCCCAGCGAGCCACTTGGATCACCTGGCTGAAGCGCTCCATTTTCCCAAATTCCCCTACTGACTCCAGAAAGTCAAGCAAGCCTAATTTGGTGACCTCAGAATCACCTTTGACTCCAAGGTAGTCAGGAGAAGGTGAGCTAAGCGCAGAGGGGTAGCCCTCATCTGGAGAGCAAGGAGCAACTGGGGAATGGGATGTTAAGGAAAAGGGATTTCGATTAAGAGGGAGGGATGGAGGTGAACGGGAAGGAGGCTGACTTTCAGGAGCTGAGTGTTCTTTGGGGGACAGAGCGATGGGTGGATTGTCTTGGTTGCGGGGCGAGCAGATGGAGGCGGACTGATCTGCACAGTCAGACTCCAGATCAGAGCAGGAGCTGATGGAAGTGGAGGATGAGGAGGTAGAGGAGGAGAGCGAGAACTCCAGGAGGGAGGGGGGGCAGTCACAGCACGAGGGCACCAGGGTGTCATCATCATCGTCATCATCATCATCGTTGTCAGCTTCCTCGTCATCATCATCAATATCAATATCTCCACTGCTCTCTTCATCATCGTCATCATCTTCCTCCACCTTTATTTTTTTCTTGTTGTCCAGATCATCACTTTCATCTGAAGCCTTCTTGTTGTCTTCAGGCTCAGCAGCGGGGCAGGTAGAGACCTCCAGCTGAGCCTGGGCCTGTGATGAAGGTTTCTCCTTGGCTCCCATCCCATCCTGCCTCTGGGGCACTGGGCCAGGAGGAGGAGGTAGCTGCATTTGCTGCCTGAGAGAGATGGTGTTGTTGTTGTTGTGGTTATGGTTGAACATGCTATTGTTGTCCTGTGGAGAACGGCCATCGCAGCACAGACACGGGAGGCTCGGCTCATTGCAATTCGGGTCAAGAGGGAGGACGGAGGGAAGCGGTGGAAGAGGAACAGCCGCAGGCGCAATCTTGGTTGCTTTTGATGCAGGAGCACTCTTCGGTTTGGGTTTTGCAGATCTAGAAATGTTGGAACCCTGTTTTTGTGAATTCATCCTGGACTGACTTACTGGAGCTCGAGGCTGAACCCCCACCCTGGTCCTGGAAGGAGCAGCGGGGCCTTTATTAGTGGGCCGCCGTGGGGAGGATGTGGCGATTGTGTTCATGTTCTTATCCTCCCTCTGCAAACCAGGGCCACGGGACTTTGGTCCGGCTAAGGTAGTGGTCCGTCTGTTGGCATCAAAATGCCGTGTTTTGGGAGGCTGAGAGGAGGACTGCATCATGGGAATGGGACTTTTTAGGATACGCTGAAATTTCTGTTGCTATAGAAACAAGATTTGTAGAGGCTGGACAGATCCACAGTATGACGCACCGTGACAGTCACATCTTGGCTTGACTCCCAAGATCCTGCAACATCAAAGAAGACACACAGTGAATAATGACCACGGGCATACCCGCCTCATTATACATTATTTCTTACTCTACACATGTTTTCTGAGTCTTTGAAGTTAACATATCATCATTTAAATCGAATTTATTAACTGCTTTTGGGGGTTTCTGTCTTATACTTATCACAGCTCAAGTCCTGAGAGGACACGCGCTGTTAGCATATTATCAAGCGTCTCCCTTTAAAATAATTACAGCTCAGTCTGTTAGAGAATGAATTAGAAATTGAATCAGATGTATTTTTCTTAATGAAATAATTGTTTAGATTAAAAAATGCCATTTGTTCCCTGATTCCAGCTCATGAAATGATTCATTCATTCATCTCCTTGTTTTTTGGAGGTCATATTGGACTCTCGCTGAGGCTTGCTTCCATTATAGCATCAGGGAAACAAGAAAAGAAACCCTCAGAGACTAGCATGTGATGTGCTCGGCACGGGACAGGGGGCTCTGCAGTGACTGATTACAACTGCCCAGTGCACCACTGGTACCCATAGCATCAGATAAGGTGTCTGCAAAGACAATAGTCTGTTCTACCCAGCTGAAAGTGAGGCATCTGGAGAGGCATCTGCACCACACTAATTTAGAGCAGTCAGATTTTTCATTCTGACTATTTAATGATTTATAATTTTTAAATGTAACTGGATTCAGGATCACCTGGAAACGGTCACCAAACTGAAAACATGCCTGTAAGTGAAGGCACAGCAGGCCTTTTGGTTGGAGATACTGTCTTTTGGGCGAAAACAGACCAAACTACCCCATGTGTTTGTCAATCAGCCTGGTGCTCAAAAAAATCTGGAATCATCCAGGGAAACTGGACACAATATATCTGATATTGACCAGACAAAATGAAAAAGATGTGTGGCTCAATAATTACTTAGCTGTAGCTCTTGAATGATGACAATACTGTAAAGCAGCAGGAGAAGAAATCATTTCATCTTGTAATAATAAATCCAGTCTTTTTGTACGCAGGTTCTCTCTACACTCTCTCCTCTTTATTTTATCTATGTGCTATTGCTTTGGTTTCAGATGACATCCAACTACTTCATATTCAAACACACACCCACACACATGTAATCATCCAGCCCTGATTATAATTGTCAGTTAATTTATAGCCTAATAGTTGTCACTTCTCATCTGTCATGCTTATTGATATTCATGAGTTTACAGTAGTCAAGCTGCCTCCATCTGTGCCAGTCCATCCTTAACCAGGCAGTGAGATCTAAATCTAAAGAAATGTCGTTTAGTAAAATACCCACAGCAGTGACTGAACATAACGCACATCTAACTGGAGCATGAAATAATCACACAACAACACTGAGCCTGTCTTTTTTAAGCCCATATCCTCCGTGGGCTATTGCTCATATATTCCTCCACAGTGCCCTTCACATCACTGAGGAATATAAAACACTTAAGTGCCTGTTTACACAGGGTCTTCTTCGGAATAGCCACAAAGGCCTTGCAATGAAAGAAAGAAAAAAAAACAGCACGTGTAATTCAAGCCCGCCTGATCACGGTATCTCTTGCATTTATTGATCAGAGCTGATGGAGACAGGGGTGGATGGGTGGAGGGAGAGGAGGAGGAGAAGGAGGAGGAGGGGGTACCTCCAACCGCATCGCTCTGTTATACAGGCCCGCACGCCCCATTCAAAACACACATTACACCAAATATACACATTACAGTTAATGATATTAGCATCATATCCCCGTATTTACATGTTCTGGTAAATATATGCGCTAAAAGGAGATGTTATTCTGCGCAGCCTCCGTGTGGAAACAGCAGCTTTTTCTAACGCCCCCGAGGCTCGTGCCGGATCGTTTTCAAAATAAAAACACACGTTTATAGAATAAAGCTAATAAAAAATGGAATCAACTCACGATCAGATTCAGGTAAAGATGGATGCAGGTCTCCATCTCGTCGGGCTCTCACATCACAGTCCGTGTGGATGTGAATCTCGACGCTCACAGCCTCAGCATCTGTCTTCTCGCGAGCGTCCAGTACAGACAAACCACACCCCTTCCTCTCCTTATCATCACATCCAATCCATCTTCAGTCATTTTCAGCTGCCTTTATATTACAGTGTCAAGTAGTAAGAAGAAGAATCCAATATCCTGATTCAGACATTTACTGGTCTGCAATTTGTGGCCAGTAATATACTTAAGTGTTAATAGTGTTCTTTGCTGCTGAAGTTGTCAGAAGTATAAAAAAAAAAAAAAAAGAAAGGCCCAATAATATCAGTGTCCACAAAAGCAGCAATTCCTTGCACTGCATGACAGAAGTTGGAATGAATTATAACATATTTTTTCTATCTCTCACAATCAAACACACACAGAATATGTAAAGATACTTGTTGTAAATCATTTATTAGAAGTGATTATTAAAACAGCCAGTAAGTATGTTAGAAAGGCATACAAAATATGGAATACATCTACCTCTTCTGTCCCTTTACTGCTTATTTAAATATCTTCATAAAATCACTGGGATATTGCTCAAATAAATGAAGCCACATGTGATTCATTTCAAAATGATTCCACTGTAGCCTTCAGACTTCAAACAGTGAACAGTACATTCAATAAATAGCTCAACAAAAAAGAGACAAGCTATTTGGTAGCATTCACAACCAAATATCTACGGTCACAGACAACTGAAGAAAATGACTGCATGACTTCAAATATCACAGTCCTGTTTTGGTCATGCTGCTGGAGTTAGAGTCCTGGCTGAACATCTGTGTCATGATAAAAGTCTTGTTTTTTTAGACTCTCACTTTTTCCTCTTGTAGATTTTCTTGGCAAAGTTGAGGAAGACAGAGTGAGGAAGGTTTTGAGCGTGACTAGCGATGAGTTTCTGAAGCCGCTGGTAGCTCTCGTCTTCATAATTGTGGAACAGTGTTGGCATTTGCAGGGTGTTGTACAGTGCTTTGACCTTTTCCACACTGGCTTCATCACTGCGGCCATAACATGCCTGAGGAGGACATGAAAATGAAGACAACTTGTAACAGTAGTGAGTGACTAGTGTAACCAGAGGGAGCTGTCTCACACTTGATACTAAGTTTGGCAACATGAAATACAAAATCAGCCTCTTTTAATAGGCTGAATCTAGAACCAG
>JAVQJX010116960.1:0-20960 GCA_036025115.1 Ambassis agassizii | reverse complement strand
GTCATTATTAGAGGCAAGTGGTATGTAAAACATCACACCGGGCCACATCGTTTAGTGATTAGATTTGAGCCACAGCTATTGAGCTAGCTAGCCACTTAGCATGAACGACAGTTGATTCAAATATCGAGTCAAGTAACATAACACGGAGGTTATCTTTAAAATAAGTTCTTCTACATAACGTTAGTAGCGCATCTGACAAACTTTTGTTAGAAACATTGGCATATTTACCATAGAACCCACAGCAGACTTCGTAGATGTAGCTTGCTAACGTCAGTCAGCTAACACCCATTTCCTTCCGGTCTGCAGCTGCGCAGTTACAAAAATTACGTCAACCGTCCCAAGCTTGTTTAAAGGGATAGCACACATCACATTGTTAAATTTGAGTGAGTGTTCAAGAAGTACAAAATGAGATACAAATATTAATGTTATAATTTATCTACATTCATTTGACTCCGTATAGTCCACGTTTGCTCGATTAAATCGATTAAAATTATTTTTATTTCACTGGCTTCCACGTTTCCGTTGTTGAAGGAGTAACAGTGATAACAGTCCCCCCACCACACACCCAACGAACAGGACGAACGCTTTATTCAGCGCTAGATAAACAAAGTCGGAGTTGTTACGACGTGAACAAAGGTTGCTTGGCATATGTCAGACTTTCGTTCGATAAAATCGGTCTCATTGAGATTCATACATGAAACCAAACATTACCCGGAATCATTTAATGCGACACAGGGGATTAATGGCTGCAGTCAATGTACGGATCTCTTCTCATTGTTTACATTTCGAAACGGTGTATTGTCTGCATTTACGGGACTGTCATTAACACGGGATCAAACATAAGTCCCAAGTGATGGTAAAAATGATGAAATTACTATGATAAAACTCGTAACGAATAAGCATTAAACCGGCAAACGGCGAACTAGCCCTTGTGCTAACTATTGCTGTTCCATCTTCACTCTGTCGCTCGTTGCTCCAGAGATGGCAAGTTAGTCTTTCTGTATGATTTGACTTGGATCTCAAAGACAACCAAATGATTGAGAAGGTATAGCGGCAGGTGAGCCCAGAGGCCAGAGAAAATCCTCTTGTCTTCATTATCGTAAGGTAAATCCGACATAATGTTTACTCAAAACAATGTGATAGGATGCAGTTGTTGTAGCCACAGTATTAAAGCGGATGTCTCCCCTGACAACACTGACAATGTCACCAATATTATCACACAGATTATCGGGGTAAAATCAAGTGGCGTGTTGTCTTCCTTTTCAGGGTGCACAATGTTTAGTGCACCTCAGAGTTCCAAGTCCGAGTTCCTGGACAAAGCCAGGCAGGCCAGGGAGGAGAGGAAGGGACAGAAGGAGAAGGAGAGAGCAGCAATCAACATCCAGTCCCTGGTCAGAAGATTTCTCTGTCGCTGTAGACTCCAGAAGCAAATAAGGTATTTTATAATAATAATTATTATTTTTCCCCCCCAGATTAGTGTCCCAAGTGTCATGTTCAGATCAGTGTTTGTTAAGTACATTCATTCTGTGTGTTACCAGGAAAGAGGTTGATGACTATTTTCAAGCTTCTGAAAGTGGAACATCAAAAAGAAATGCACTTTCAATTTTCAAAATAGCTCGGAAATTACTGTTCATATACTGCCAAGAGGATAAGATGGTGAGTTGACTTTTAGAATCATTTTTATTCTCTCGATCCTTGCTTTTTGAGGAAAGTTGAGACTACTGTAAATGTAATACATGCATTATATCGGGCTGTATGACTCACATGCCTTTTGTATATCAGAGATTTGAGAAACTTTGTCGGGCTATCCTGGCCAGCATGGAGGCTGAAAATGAACCTAAAGTAAGTGTGCATATGTTCATTCCTTCCACCTACCAAATATTTTCCTAAAGGTGATTTTGTCAATCTTCTGATGTTTGGTCTTCAGGTCTGGTATGTTTCCTTGGCTCTCTCCAAAGACCTCACTATCCCATGGCTAAAACAGATAAAAGATGTGCTTTGGACCTCCTGTCAACTACTGAAAAATTTAAAGGTTAGTCTTGTTTTAAGGCTGGAAAATCTCTTTTGGATTTCACCTTATAACTGTAACCCTACATGTAAGCTGTTCTGTGATTTCCAGCCTGACATACTCCAGGACAACAAGATGGTAACACTATACCTCACCATGCTGGTGACCTTTACAGATACTTCAACCTGGCGGATAGTCAGAGGGAAGGGTAAGTTGAGCTGAGGTTGTTTCATATAAACATATCTTTTGTTATAGCTGGACATGCTTTCTGCAAAGAAAAATATCATAATTCACCTTGTAATTTTTAGGTGAGGCCCTCAGGCCTGCATTGATGAGGATTTGTGAAAATATCATGGGCCATCTCAATCAAAAGGGATTCTATTCAATACTGCAGGTTCAGTATTGCAATTAAAACCTAGATTCTATAAAGTAATGAAGTAGTGTGATGTCTATTATTCCATATTAAGTTAATGAAAATGGCTAATCTATGGCAACTTTTTTTCATGTTCAGATCTTGCTGACCAATGGCTTGGCTCGATCTAAACCGTCTTTCTCCAAAGGCACTCTGACAGCCATCTTCACTTTGTCACTGCGGTAAGTTAGTATTACATTATTTAACTAGGTGGAGACATGCACTTCTATCTGTATATTCTGTTACCATTTACTCTGTGGTTTTATTTTCAAGCTATTTTTTAATTGAATTTTAATATTTTTTAGGCCAGTCATTGCTGCCCACTTCTCAGAGAACCTGTTAAGATCATTCCTCATTCACATCATGTCAGTTCCAGCCATCATATCCCACCTCAGTGTGCTTACACCAGAGGTAAAAGGCCTGTGATTCATAATGTTTATATATAATGAGACTATATTCCAGTGTAGTACCAAGGTAGATTTTAGTATCTGTTCTATCTCCACAGTGCATGGCATCCATCCAGACCCATGACCTGCTGCGGAAATTTATTCTGTTTCTCAGTCGGGAAGAACAGTGTTTGGACATCTGTGTGTGTTTGGAGGGAAGCCACACACTCTGCTTACTGGGTACCATAAATTGATATATGATAATGACTCCACATGAATTGGATAATGCACTTTTTATAAATAAAAAAAATATGTTTTTTGTGAGCTGTAATCATTGTCACTTTATCTTTCTCATGTTTGTTAGGCAACCTGATTCACTTGGGCTACCTTAATGAAAGTGTTTTGGAAGAGGAGGCCAACCATTTTGTGAAGGACCTGACAGACATGCTGTCCTACTGCCAGAGATATGTATCGCAAAAGAAGTCCAATCTAACCCACTGGCATCCTGTCCTGGGCTGGTTCTCCCAAACTGTGGACTATGGGTTAGTGAGATGCTGTATATTTGCATTAGTCAAATAAAATATTTATATTCACTTGTAAATTGCATCATAAGGGAGGATTGACTCACTTGTAAATGCAAACATCTTATTTTTTGTACATCAGATTCTACTAATGACACTGATCAGACAGAGGTAGCTCAGTAACTGATCAAAATATTAACATATAACATATTAGGCTGCCATAAAGTGCTTTTAAATTATAAATGTCTACAGTATGTAGTAAAAACCAACTGTCGACATTCTTCCATTTCTTTTCCTGTCTGTCATTGTCTGTAGTCTTAATGAGTCGATGCCACTGGTCACTAAGCAGCTTCAACACCTTTGGGGCATGTCTGTTATTCGAACGCTCTTCAGTGACGTCCTCTCTAAAAAGCTGGAGAGTCAAGAGCCCACTCCTCCACCGCCGCAGCCAAGCACATCACAAAACAACCTACCAGTTAAAAGTAAGCTATAATGCTACAGCTGTAATGAGAGAACTTACACAGAGGTTTGAATGCTCTTAATAGCCTTGGTGTGTGGTGCGGTGTGTATTTTTGTACAGATCTCTTCAAGCGAGCATTTCAGAAGTCCACTTCTGTGCGTAACATCCTGAAACCAGTTGGAGGGAAGCGAGTTGACTCAGCTGAAGTTCAGAAGGTGTGCAGCATCTGTGTGCTCTACCAGACTGCCCTGTCTACGCTGACGCAAATACGCCTCCAGATCCTCACTGGTTAGTTCAAGAATTTGACTCTTTTTTAAAATTATAGATACTACCTATGTAGTTTTTAAACCTAACTTCTGTCTGTATTTTTTTTAGGTCTGACACATCTTGATGACCTTTTGCCCAAACTCTGGGCTTTCATCTGTGAGCTCGGTCCTCAGGGTGGCCTCAAACTCTTCATGGAGTGTCTGAACAACGACACTGAAGAATCCAAACAACTCCTGGCTATGCTTATGCTCTTCTGTGACTGCTCACGTCATCTAATCACGTAATTTGATTGATTTCTTTCTGTGTTTGATGTAAGAGCGCAGCGGTTAATTTTATGTCAGTACCATTTTATGTCACGTTTTGACATTTTGTTACAGAATTTTGGATGACATCGAAGTCTATGAAGAACAAACATCCTTCAAGATAGAGGAACTCATCACCATCTCATCATTTCTGAACACATTTGTGTACAAGATGATCTGGGATGGCATCTTGGGTGAGTGGTAACCTCATAGAATGTTGAAAGGTTTGCTGATGGTATAGTTTTATTAAAACATTGCATTGTGCGTTGTATAGAAAATGCAAAAGGAGAGAAACTGGAGTTGTTCCACAGTGTTCATGGCTGGCTCATGGTGCTTTATGAACGGGATTGCAGGCGCAGGTTCACCCCTGATGACCACTGGCTGCGCAAGTAAATACAAACATAAACTGCTGATATATTTAACATCATAGACAGAAGACTACTTCATGAGTAAGGATCAACTTAACATGTTTCTGTTTTTTTTATTCAGAGATCTGAAACCCAGCCTGTTATTCCAAGAACTGGAGAAAGGCAAGAGAAGAGCCCAGCTTCTACTGCAGTACATCCCACATGTTATACCACATAAAAATGTGAGTAAACAGAGTTCTTTCATTATTAGAATAATTATTAGAATAACTTCTGGTTAACTGATTAATAGGGGCTTTGGTCTATCATTGAGCAATTAGCTCTTGTATAACTGGCATATACAGAAAACACATGGGACATTTGTCCACAGTCCACTTATGGTTCTGGATGAATAATTACTGTAATTATCCTGTGTGTCATAGTCATATGATCATTATTGTACATCTCTTGTTTCAGAGGGTGCTGCTTTTCAGGAACATCGTTACAAAGGAAAAAGAAAATTTAGGATTAGTTGAAACAAGCTCTGCTTCACCACATGTCACGCACATCACCATCCGTCGATCACGGATGTTAGAGGTATGAAATCAACACAATGACATGAATGTGTTTTGGGGGGTAAACACTATTCCTCCTATATGAGTAATAACAGTCAGATGCCCCTGTCCTAAGGATGGATATGACCAGCTCCGACGGCTACCAGTTAACTCCATAAAGGGTGTCATTCGCGTCAAGTTTGTTAATGACCTGGGTGTGGATGAGGCTGGCATTGATCAGGATGGAGTCTTCAAAGAGTTTCTTGAAGAAATCATCAAGAAAGTTTTCAATCCTGCTCTCAACCTGTTTAAGGTAACCCAGCCAAATGCTGTTATTAAACAACCACACTTCTGCTGCTCTTTTTCCCCATCTTTTGTAATGTGATGCTGTTTCACAGACTACAAGTGGAAATGAACGGCTCTATCCTTCACCCACATCTTACATCCACGAGAACCATTTGCAGCTGTTTGAGTTTGTGGGGAAGATGCTTGGGAAAGCTGTATATGAGGTTCAGTTCAACTCCTAAAAAACTATTAGTTTTGTCATTTCTCTGAATATAGTTTTCAGTTGATTCTGTGTATTTATTTAGGGCATTGTTGTGGACGTCCCCTTTGCCTCCTTCTTCCTCAGTCAAGTCTTGGGTCACCACCACAGCACTTTCTACAGCTCTATTGATGAGCTTCCCTCACTGGACTCTGAGTTTTACAAGAACTTAACTTCCATCAAGGTCATGAAAGTTTAATTATTTATGATGCTTATTTTTCTATTTGCCCAGCAGTATATAACATTCTCCGTTTTGGATTTTTTGTTTTACAGCGCTATGATGGAGATGTAGGAGATCTAGGACTGACACTGTCTTATGATGAAGATGTCATGGGCCAGGTAACGGTGGAAAACATGAACGCTGTGATACACTGTGATACACTGTAGTTAAATAAGTGTTTGTTTCATGAGTTAAGTTTATTTTTCCCTCATAGCTTGTCTGTCATGAATTGATACCTGGTGGGAAAACCATGCCAGTGACCAATGAAAACAAGTATGTACATTCAGAAAAATGTATTTTATATTATTCCTTTGCTGCCGTTTTTATGCTGAAAATCATCACTTACACCTGTCTTCATCATTGGCACCTCCTGCAGGATCAGCTACATCCACCTCATGGCTCACTTCCGGATGCACACACAGATTAAGGAACAAACTGCTGCTTTCATCCGGGGCTTCCGCAGCATCATTAATCCAGAGTGGCTTCACATGTTTTCTACACCTGAGGTTCAGCGTCTTGTCTCAGGAGATAATGCTGAGATAGATCTGGATGACCTCAAGTTTGTACCATTTTGGCTTTTTCATTATGCTTCCAGATAGCAAATGTCATTTGTTGTTGCAGTCTTGTTACTGTCTAAAAAGACTAAAAAGACTGTGATTAACATACTTCAGGCTATTTTCTTGTGGTCAAGCATGTGTAGGTGTCCATCTCTGGCAGGTTCTGTCAGAAGTGGTGGCACAAACTCTGTATGAGACATGGTCCACGTAAATAAACATAAATGTTCTGTTTATAAGAATGTTCCTCAAACTTGGCTAATCCCAACATGTACCCAATGTTTTAACTGCTGCATTTGGGAGAAGGCCTAAAGCCTTCTGCATATCTGATCTGCATGTAAACAAGCTTATTGCTTTCTTCCTCTTTTTCACAGGAAGCACACAGTCTACTATGGAGGTTTCCACAGCAGCCATCGGGTCATCATCTGGCTTTGGGACATCCTGTCCAGTGACTTCACTGCTGAAGAGAGGGCTATGTTTCTTAAAGTAAGTTGTTTTTTTGTTGTTGTAACAGCCAACTACTGTTTATTGCTGCCTTGTGCTGTTTTAACCGTTTAAGTTTTTCACAGTTTGTCACCAGTTGCTCTAGACCACCTCTCCTGGGCTTTGCCTACCTCAAACCACCTTTCTCTATCCGCTGTGTGGAAGTTTCTGATGACCAGGTAAGATTAAAACAATTTCACACTCATTCTTATGTATGTATGCTCTGAAACTGCATTATATCTATTATTATTTATTTTATCGGTTGTGTCCAGGACACTGGAGACACCCTCGGCAGTGTCCTCAGGGGCTTTTTCACCATCCGGAAGAAGGAGCCTGGAGGTCGACTTCCTACTTCATCTACATGCTTCAACCTTCTCAAGCTGCCCAACTACAGCAAGAAGAGCATCCTTCGTGACAAGCTACGCTATGCTATCAGTATGAACACAGGCTTTGAACTCTCCTAACTTGGCTGGTATCTGGACAGTCTGCTGTGTTGAATAGCCTGAACAAAGATGGAGGCTCTATTTACTTGGAGGGGAGTCTGCCATCATCCAAACAAAAGGGACTCATGAAGGATCTGCAAAGTCTCTTTTGGAAACTGGATGAGCTCTGATGAAAGGAGCTTAAGTTGAACTCGCTGTTTCTGCAGCACAGTCCACTTTTTTTAACATCTCCCTCTGCCACTCCCAAACAAGAGTATATATATAATAAACTTTATGAAATACAGATATCCAGTGGCTAGATCTCTGTTTCTCAGGCTTAACAGAATCATTCTCGGATCTAAAGCTCCCATTTTAAGTGAACTGGAAAGCAATACAGATGCAATGCAAGCCATTAGACATGTGGTTTTGACTCACTTGACTAAAAACCAAACCAAGTGATTTATTGAGAACATGCTTACAAGCATGGTTTCCATCATCCAGGCATTATTTTATTTGATATTGGTGGAGTCCTTATATGTTTTGCTGAACTTGATGCATCTTTTATAAGTGGAAGACAAATCAATGTTTTGTGTTCAATCTCCAAGACTTGCGTATGACACTGATCCTGCATTCATCCTGCATTGATTACATCGGGTCTCATTTTGACCTCTGTCTGTGTCCCACCACTAAATGTCTCCACGAGAAAGACGCTGGACCTGTGAAACAGCGAAGAATTTCTTGACACGAAAAAAAAAAAAAACGGATATGCTGTTTGATTAAAAAAAAGATGTCATTGCTGTAGCATCAGTTGCTTTTGAGAAAAAAAAGAACTGAAAACATCACTATTTGTATCTGCAGAGACTGATGTACCATGTCACACATCTGTGATCCGCGTCCACTTTAAAAGTTGGTCTTTGTATTTAATGGTAGAAAAATGGTCTCACTACACCCTTGAATAACGCAGAGTGCCTCATGTATTGCCTCCACCCCTTGCTACTGTCACCTGTACTTCAACTGTAACCAATAACCATATATACTGGAAACAAGCCATAGAAATGGGGGCTATGGTCCTGGACTTTGTTTCTTTGCTCCTACTAACAGGACAGAGCTGAAACCCAACCACTGTAACCGAGGAGGGTTTTAAGTACAACGCTCTCTGATCTCTGTGGACTTTTTAAGCCATGCGGAAAAGAATTTGTGGTTTTTAAAAGAAAACCTTTAAACATGATGTCATGGACTGGTTCGTCAGTCAAATGTGACTGCGTGACTTGATGTTCCCTTGGAAATATTGCACATGTTTTTGCTGTTTATGGGGAAAAAAATGAGGGTGAATATTACCTTATAAGCCTAAATATTAATATAGACAGGGTTCATTTGCATCCGCAAGTCTCTGAGGATCAATCTTTTTGGAGATTAATAAGAAAATCATTTAAAAAGAAATATCTAAAGTTTTGTATTATGCAAAAATGTTGATGAGTCTGGTATGGATACTTTTAACAGGTGTCACAATCTACAGAATATAGAAATGATTTCTAATTTCACCCAATGCATATACAGTTAATAGTTGTGTTGAATTTGCCTCCAGTTTACTAATGAGAGTATTTTTAAATTGGACAAATCAATCAGGAGCTCTCCTCCTTTTTGTCTTAAACGAAGCAAAGATTTAAAACACTGCAAGTGGATTTACACTACAGTGAGTCAGTGTGCAAGACAAGTGGAAGATACCTCATATGCTCTTCTCCTCAAATGATGTCAAGAGTTGGCTAGAATTTAAATGTATCAGTGGACAGCTGATGATGACTTTGAATATATATATATATATATATATATATATATACACGAAGTAATAAAAATGATCCTGGAAATGTTCCCGCTCTTCCAGTGAAAATCTTCATCATTTTTCTTTGAACATGCTGCACTACAGTATTCAGTATGTTATTGTTAAAAAAATTTGTCCATGTGTAAAATACAGTTTTTCCTGTAACGTTAAATCATGTGCATCTATATAAATCATTTACTTTAAATTGTTTACAAATAATGGGTGTTTTTTTTCCAAACTCATAAATTATTAATTAGTTGATTACAAACAGCTGCTGTGTCCGAAAGACGCTTACCACGTCTCAGTGGGGTCACGCGTGACTGCCGCGCAGTGTTGCTGCGTGACAGGCTGCTAATTGACCACAAACACGCTTGAGACATTAACAAGAGGCTCTGGGACCCGGCGTTGTGTGAGACACATCTTTTTGGTTTTCCTGAACCCCGCGCATGGCGGAGCTCTGTGCGACCTCAGGGTCCTGTTCTTCTCTGCGCTCCCTGCCTGCGCCTTGCGACGGAGAGGACGTCCTCTCCAGGATAACCATGAGCAGCCCGCCGAGCCCCTCTCCTGCCAGATGGTTCAAGGCGCTGCGCAGGTGAGTAACTGACTCGGTTTTTGTCCTTTGCTCTGAGGTAAACTGTTATTTGACTCTAATGAATGAGACACCTCTGCTGTTGTTGTTCCACTTCTGCCCGAGTTGAACTTTTTTGTGCATCACCTGACTGGCTATTAGGATTTCCACTATCCTCCCCTGCCTGTGAGGCTTTACTGAGCGGGTGCATAGGCTTAAGCGCACACTGCTCCATTCCAGAAAGACCAACAACACTTGAGTGGAATAAACATGAGTGTTAAAGTAAAGGCATGTTATGTTTGTCAGAGGAATGGCCGGTTAACATGCAGAAGGTACAGAGTGATGCCAGTCAAAGGGATTAATAGCTGCATGGTGTTTAAGTTGTCTGCTCTTTCAGGACCAGGCTTGGGGAGCCATGTTTGAAGACGTATCCTCTGGAGTGTGTGGATCTGCTCAAGAGGGCAAGAGCTGCCTTTCAGGCTGGCCGCACCCTCAAGGAGAACTTCAGGCTAGCCCAGCTGGATGCTGTGGTGCGGATGCTGGAGGAACATGAGTGTGACTTTGTGGATGCTCTCGGAAGGGATCTTCATAAGGTGAGGACTGAAGCAGGGTCCAACAGTGATTTATGTTTGGCGCGTTAGTGTTTTTCGTTTCTTTAGCATGTTTCTCTGCTCTCTCGTCAAACAGCCGCGGTTCGAAACTGTTGTGTCTGAACTAATCCTTGTAAAGAACGAGGCTCTCCATGCTATCAACAACGTCAGGAAGTGGATGCAGCCACAGTCGGTGGAAAAGAACCTGGTGAGACCTTTTCTCAAAAAAAAAAAAATATTATTGAGAATTTTCACGAGTTGCACAACCTTTTTGGAGGAACATTCCGTCTGGTGGCCACAAAGAAATGCATTGTGTTGAGCTGCTAAAGCAGATTAAAGCTTAAGTTGCCTTGCCCTTTTAGTAAGAATGAAGTAGGCTGATGATGTCTTTACCTCTCTGATGAACTCTGCCAGCTTTCACTTGTGTTTTTGTTTTACTTGTAACCTAACCTCTGAGCTCGATGCAGTCCACCACGTTGGATGAGTGTCTGGTGACAATGGAGCCTCTTGGTGTGGTGTTCATAATGGGGCCCTGGTGTAGTCCGGTCCAAATGTGCCTGGTGCCGCTGGTTGGGGCCATTGCAGCAGGTGCAGCGGTTATTTAGTTTCCCTCACACACTGCCTAAGTGAAGATCTGACACACTGATGACGTTTTTGTTCATTTGTGTAGGAAACTGTGCAATCATCAGCCCGTCTGAGTGTACCGTACACACAGCAGAGCTTCTCCATCGCCTCATTCCCTTCTACTTAGACAATGTGAGTAACTGAGTGTCTTTAATTAAGTTAGTTTTTTTTTTTTTGCAGTGAACGTTTACTCCCATGACCAATGGTTTTCTTCCTGCAGAATAGTTTAATGACTCATTTGTATGGAACTTCATAAGCAGGAGGTATTTTTAGTCTCAAATAAGCCGCCAGATCTGTTTTTATTGCGTGCTTTGATATGTGTAGATGAGGAGTTGTGAAAGGCAATTGTCTGATGCACAATTCTTGTTCTCCTCAAGGAATGCTTCCATGTGATTCTTGCAAGCGTGGGTGACCTGCCTGAGATTGTGGAGCTCAAGTTTGATCATGTTTTCTTCTCAGGTAAACATCAAATCATCAGAGTTTTGATTATTAATGACTTATATTAAAACTGCCTGTGATTCTGTAGGAAACAGAGAAGATGGAGGCAGGATTGCTGTGGCTGCAGCCCGCACTCTCACACCTGTCACACTGATTTTGGGAGGCAAGAACCCATGTTATGTGGACCAGCACTGTGACATGGCCACCACCGTGCAGCGCATTGCCTGGGCATGTTTCCACAATGCTGGGCAGAGCTTGGTGGCTCCCAGCTACATTTTATGCCACACGGATGTCAAAGCACGGCTGGTGCAAGCACTAAAATGCTGTCTAATGCAGTTCTATGGTTGTGATCCCCGGGAGTCGCGCAGCTTTGGCCGCATGGTTAATCTGGAGCTCTTCAATCGTACCAGAGACATATTGTGGAGATCTGGCAAGGTGGCTGTGGGAGGGCAGGTGATAGAAGCAGAGAAATATATTGGTAAGAGTGTTTAATATATATGATCAACTCATACATGCAAAATATCTAATCCTGTTCTATTCTCAATAATTTTGCTTTCAGCCCCAACCATTCTGACAGAGGTAGCAGAATCAGATCCCATCATGCAACAGGAGGTTTTTGGACCGGTTCTACCTATTCTGGCTGTAAACAGTGTGGATGAAGCAATTGCTTTTATTAATAAGCACGAGAAGCCCCTCTGTGTGTATGCATATTCCAGCAACAGCAAGGTACAGGGCAAAAAGGCAGTGTATTGTTGCGTTGGGTTCAGCCAGCATGTATTCTGATCATGTCCTGGCCTTCCTAACAATGTAGGTCATTTCAAGACTAATGAGCGAGACCTCCAGTGGAAGCTTTTGCTCCAACGACTGCGTCTTGCAGAGTCTGATGGTTGCACTGCCATTTGGTGGAGTAGGTAAGTCTGTGCCATCACATTGCATCATGATGGATTAGATGTTATTCCCTGTAATCAATTCATTCTCGTATTTCTTGGCAGGTGCTAGTGGAATGGGTTCCTTCCATGGCCGCTACAGCTTTGACACCTTCTCTCACAGGAAGTCATGTCTGCAAAGAAGCACACGGTTCGAATGTGTCACCTATCTGCGTTATCCACCCTATGAGGACCGCAATCTGTCTCTAATGACATGGGCCAGTACCCTGTCCCAGAAGAGCCAGGGCTGGTGCCAAATCCTGTGACTGTGTGGAGGGTGGTGATGGAGCTATGCTGGAATAAAGCCAAGTAACTCCCATAGAAATTAACAGACTTGACACACAAGTGTTCTGTCAGTGTATAAAACTGTAGCTAGCCTTGACCTTGAGCGCAAAAATTTAGATTATGCAAGTTTGATAAAACATTGCCAGTGCAAAATTAAAAGACATTAGTATTAATGGATGAGCAATGCATGTATTGTCTGAATGTTTAGAACTAATTTCCAATCTCATGTTGTTAAAGGTCAGCTGTGTAGGATTTAGTGACATCTAGTCGTGAGCTTGCAACCAAACCAATACCTCCTGCTCATCCTTGCCTTCATAAGCATCCAGGAGAAACTCGGATATAAAACTAGAAAGGCTTGTCTTTTCTCTGCTACTAAAAAAACAGTCCCTGTGTGTGGGTATGAAGGACACAAAGGTAATTACATACTAATGAAAACTTATTCATCTATACTATATTTAATTTTTCACAATATAGACTTTTAAGCAAAGCATAAAAATTAACAACTAATACTTGCTCTCGTTCATATTTATTTTTATCAACATGACTGAAACTGGCATTACCAAGAGGGGGGAAAAAAAAGCAAGAATGTGACAGTGCGTTCATTCAGGCCGTTTGTAGATTTTCTCCTCTTTGCCTTCTTTCATGGCAGCATATCTGGCTACGGTGAACAGGTAGTCACTTAACCTGTGTAAGAATATCAGGACATCTGTTAGATGTGTGCTGTAAGAAGCATTTTCCTGTTACAAATTTTAAAGCACTGAACAGGCTGACCTGTTCAGGAACTTGGCAACATCTGGGTCGGTCTCCCCTGAGCGCACAATTGGAGCAACACTGTAACATGAACAGAGCTGTCAACCAGTGAAATGAAACAGATGACTGCAAGTCATTCAAGGTAATGGTGCAATCAGGGTACATGCTGAAACTGACCTGCGCTCCGCTCTCCGACACATTGTCCGAGCTAGGTGCAAAGCTGCGCTACTCTTCCCACCAGACTGTCAGACAAAGCACACACGTGGAAACTGTGACTTTTGTAAGAAAAACAACATATTAAATGCAGAAGGGGCTTACTGGTAAAATGAAGTTGGTTAAAGGAGGAAGTTCTTCTGTAAATTTATCAATCCATGTTTCCAGGTCTGCAACTGGCTGAGCACTAAATTTTGTTCTCTCTTGCAAGAATAGAAAAGAAAAGTCTTTGAGTCCATGAAACATTACAGCTACTATTTTACTGCATTAACATCATCATACTTATGTGACTTTCTCTTGCAGATGATCGAGGGGTAGCAATATTGGAGCCTACATCTTGTAATATGCACTGTATCTACAATAGAAAACAGATGGTTTCTCAAAGACATGTAGAATGCTGTTAATGAAAGCACTAAATAAATGCAACGTGATCAAACCTTGTCCAGCTGATGTGTGAATGTGTGACCTTTGTCAAGGCAAAATTCTCTGGCCAACCTGTAATGAGGGTAAAGGTGTTCAAGCAAAGAGATTTCAAAACAAACTCAAACATGAATAGTGAATCAATAGAAAGTTTACCCTATAGCTGATGACAGCTCATCTGTGTTTCCCAGAGCTTCAAAGATGTGATCTTCCTTTGGCCTCCTTTCTCCTGTAAATGTGCTGGAGAAACCTGCACAAGAATCACATCGACTTATATAAATACTACTCACTGTATGAGTTTGTATGTATTTGTAAGTTAACCTAATTAATAACCTTTGTCTCCAGTTTTGGTGTATATTTTGATTGACTTGTTGTCTCCTTCAGAAGCATAACTGTTTGGGAAAGGATTAATTAATTAATATTTATTAATGATTTCAATGGCTCATCATTTTCAAACTTATATCATCGTTTGCAGCCGTTTTGCATAATACTGTGAGCTAACAGCAGGAGAAAACACTTGCGCATGTACTTTGACAGAGGACACAGACGTATAGCTACCTTCTGTATAAACACAGTGGTTTTTGTATCCGATACTCGTTTGTGAACCTGCACGTCCGTAAAACACGGCGGAGGAGAACTGGCTTGATGATAAACGATGTCATGTTATGCTACAAGGTAACAGCTAAAGGTAATAACATGCGCCTGGTGTCCTTTGTCCCTCTGTGCTGCCCGTAGTTGTTATGGGCGTTTCGTTTTATCGTATGATTGGTCAACTCACAGGGTGGTGGGAGTTTGCGGGACGCTGATTGGTCAGAAGAAAATGCGTTCAACTAACTGCTGCGTCGATTGGATACAGGAAGTCGTCTATGTCCGTCCCTCGTCCAATGTCTCATGGATCTTTAACACTGTTTTATCACGCCGTGTTTCAGTGAGTATGGACGGAGTGTGTGTTTACGTTCATTGACTAGGAACAAGCTGTGGTAAACTTTTGCTATTAGTCAGTCAGGCCTTAAAAAGCACAGAGTTGTGGGGGCGAATTATCGAGCGCTTCATGCTGGTTCAGCGGATTAACATTAGCTTAGCAGGCTAATAATAATTCTGACAGTGAAAAGTTGAACCTGAGGTTATCGAGTTGTTCACCTCTAGTCACATATTATACCTTGGAAACTCTTACTACAATGCAAGTGAAGGACTTCTTCGTGTCTGCTCCTGGAAAGACCATCCTACACGGAGAGCATGCGGTTGTCCACGGAAAGGTGAGGATGGATGCCTCCTGAAGCACAACTGCTGTTCTCTCCCTTCACCTTATTGCACTCAGTTTTTCCCGGACTCAAAGTAAGCTGTTTTCTTCTTATTCTGGTCTTTATTCTAGGTGGCTCTTGCTGTGAGTTTGAACATGAGAACATATTTGCGATTGAAAGCCACCAACACTGGAAATGTTTGCATTAATCTCCCCAATATTGACACATTCTTTTGCTGGGACCTGTCTGAGCTGAAGCAACTTATTCATCATTCTGGTGGTAAGAGATCAGATTTTAGCTCCTACTGTGGTTGACCTTTCATTATGCACCCTACTCTCTACCACGTACACAGTGAGAAAGAGCTGATGTGTGGTTTCCAATTGTATCACCAAACATGTTGTCTGTTAACATAAAACATTAACTCCATTTACCATTTTGTTTGGAACCAGTGGAAGGATAATTATCAATCACCAACTGTCTTTCACAATTTAAGAATTAATTGATAACCTTTGGAAAAGTTCCTCTTAATATACCTTAATAAATACCCATCTTTTCTTATACACCTACTAATCAAGGCGTGTGTGATTTTTAATAGGAAAGAGGGACGAGGCACAGCTTCTGGATGCTGAACTTGTGAGGAGACTGCGTGACTTTCTTGGTGCTACCAATGGGACCTTGGATCATTGCCACATGGCTTCCTTATCCTTTCTTTATATCTACCTCTCGCTGTTTGGTCAGAGGTGAGACAGAACACTCCTTCTAATTATTTGCTTTTGTTCCTCATCACTCAGCCACATATATCACATTACAGAAAAAAGTACAAAAAAGCAGCTGACATTAGGAAATGTATCCATGTTAAACAAGATAAGATGTTCCAGAGGTAATGAAAGCTACACTATATGAAATTTGTTACTACTGGCAATGTTTTGAAACTATACTGTATCTTTGATATTGTGACTTCTGATTTTCTATAGGTGAGTTGAGGTGTAGGATGTTTTTGGGCATTGCACAAATTTGATGTGTTCAGAGAATGAGCTCTAAAGGGAAAAGCTTCTACTGTGGAAGATTTCGAGTATCCCAGAATGGACAAATCAATATGTTGATTGACCTCTGCTGGCTCTCCACTAGGTGCCACTAAATACTTCACACTTCATCTTTGAGTCACTTTTCTGGTAGTTAAAGCTCAGGAAAATAAAAATGCCGTGTCTTGCCTTGTCCACAGTGTTGGGTAACACAAAGAAAATGACACACAAAGAAAATAAGATTAATTTATTTTGAAAGGCTAGTATTTGGTTACACACACAGATACCCAATAATATCTCTGTCCATAATACTCACAACCAGGAGGGGATGAAAGAAAGCTGCTGTTACTTTTTCTGCTTTTATGTGTGTTACAGGTAAAAAGTATAGTCATAGAATGACAGACCCTGCTCTGCTATGCTGAGTCTGCCTCCTACACAAAGTCAGCAGCATTTAGTGTCAGCTGTATGATATTTTGTATCACCTTGTGTGTGTACCTAACACAAGCAAAGTAAAGTGACTGGTCATCATCAGTGTTTCTGCAGCACTAACGCCACTTTTTACCTCTTGAAATTTAATGCCGTTGCCAATGAAGTCAGTACCATTGTAGACTGACTAAAAAACTAAAAACTATTTCTTAAAAATGAAGACAACAATAAAAGACAGACAGAAAGGCTGAATGTTCGTGTTCACAGCTCCAGCAGCTGTGAACAGGAGAGATGTTCAGGAACATTAGAGCTGTAGGTTGTCGGGAGGTTTAATCTGCGCTGACACGGTGCTTCCATGTTGGAAAGAGGTGATGGGTTCTGACAGGATGGCCACTAATGAGAGTCTGGCACCAGGCCACACTGCAGCCTTTAACAAGTCTGGATGTGTGTTTCCCTTGAGAGAAGAGCTGGACAATTAGTTTAGAGTATTCTCCTTTCTGCCCAAAAGCAACTTCCCTGACAGACATTATTGGAAGTGTCAAGTCCATTCCTGCTCTGTATGGTCGCTCACCTATTGCTATATATACACTGACTATTGCTCTATATTTGAAATAACTGTTAAAATGTAGTTACACAGTGTATTGACTGTGAAATAAGAACCCTAAGAATTTACACGTAAGTTCTGTACAAACAGTCTTTGTGATATTTTCTCAGAGAGCTCCCTAGCCTGACGGTGTCTGTGTGGTCTGAGCTGCCGACTGGAGCAGGGCTCGGGTCAAGTGCCGCTTACTCTGTGTGTTTAGCTGCAGCTCTGCTCTGTGCAAATGGAGCCATTCCTGAACCCCTCAAAGAGTGGGATCACACTGCCAGGTAATGACATTATTGTAAAGCATTGGATGATTAATGAAATATGATTCATGTAAGAGAAGACAACAAAACAAGAGCTTCTTTGGGCTTGAAACTTTTATATTCGCTGCTTTCTCCATCTTGTTAATGAATGATTTAGTTATGAGAATGTTGAAGGAAAACTCATACTGTAACCAATAGAAAACGCGATACACAGCTAGTTGTCAACTTATCTACACAATAATCGGGAAGGTAAAATGTACAATAAAGTGCCATCTCTATCTATTCATGTTAATAATTATACAGTATAATGTATGTTTGTATCAAGGTGAGAAAACAATATTTACGCTGTTTCTGTAGTATCAAAGCTTGTAAGAACTGAAAAATGGAAATACAGTTTTTTTCAATGTCAAACAGCATCCCAATAATCGGTAAAGATACAAGCGCATGTCTCACCCATACATTAATGTTTGTTGATAATATGTTGAAGTTCAGTGTTACTCGTTTCACTGAAAAAATCTGCAGGTGGTGTCAGGAGGACCTGGAGCTGATCAACAGTTGGGCGTTTCAAGGGGAGATGATCATCCATGGTAATCCTTCAGGAGTTGACAATGCTGTGGGAACATGGGGTGAGGCGTGAAATTATCTAGCATATGGCACGCTACATATGGTGCTACACACAACACTTTTTAAAGAAAACGCCAGAGTATTGTTCCACCACTGTTCATTATCAGCTGATTATCTCTGGGCTCCTTTTCTGCAGGTGGCATGCTGAGATTCTTGGCAGGGAAGATCATACCACTGAGCAGGTGCTGATTGACTATGTTTAATTAGAGTTCTTTAAGAGTTATTTTTTACAAAACAAATATTGTTTGGGTGAAATTATTGTATCAGCACAGCGGCAGAATAAAATGTCTGTGTAGATTCTGATCTCTGTTCTTTACTTCCAGGGTGCCGTTATTAAGAATCCTCCTCACTAACACCAAAGTACCACGAAGCACCAAGGTACTTGTTGCCAGGGTGAAGGACAAAATTAACAAGGTACTAAATGGTTTCTTCCTCCCCCGTGTGTTACTTGCTGACATTGTAATTAATATAATAGACGGTGCTTTTGCATGGCAGATACTCCACAGAGCGGCGTTGAGTGCCTTCATAAAATATTAAAATTAAACTCTTAGCCAGCACCCCTGTGCGCTGTTGTCTTGGTGACACCAGCAGGTGTGCAGTTTTCTGCCTCAGACAGAGATGGGCCTGAATGGTGTTGTGGCAGTGTTGTGATCAGAGCAGAGCCCAACCAAAGTCAAACATGTCTTTTACAATCTTGTACAGTGTATTCATCCAAAAACTGGGCTATTCCAAGCATACAAACAGAACATTTTAGATTTGTGCAAATACTGTCTTCAGGTAAAAATATTGATGTGTGTGTATGTTTTCACTTCCTGCAGTTTCCATCCATCATGAATCCTGTGCTTGACTCAGTAGATGCCATTTCCTGCACATGTGAGAAAGTCCTCTCAGAGATGACCTGTGAGCCCATCACAGGAGAGCACTACAATGTTCTTGAGGTAGAAATTATCACCAATTTGAGTTAAGAATTTTGCATTATAATCATGCCATTAAGGCATTATAAGTAAAATGTGTAGTTTAATCAAAACCCTTTTAGTGTCTTTAACCAGAGAGTACCTAAATGTTCACATGACCAGCTCTCTGACAACACAGGTCTTAACTGCACCTTTATTATGCCATTTATAGGAGCTCATTGACATCAACCAGCATCACTTGAATGTGATGGGTGTGGGGCACCCTGCCCTGGACCTACTGTGCCGGGTCACATTGGCCAGAGGGCTACACAGCAAGTTAACAGGGGCAGGAGGAGGCGGCTGTGGCGTCACACTCCTAAGGCCAGGTGCTGTACTGACCAGTTGTTCTATTGTGATTGTCACAACATAAGTATTTGTTAGGCGGTGAAAGTTTGTTGAACTGAATCTGATGAGTTTAACTGTCAGATTCCTGCTGACAGCAAGCACCCTGTTTTTCTCAAACACTCCCTCACACCAAACAAGGTTTTGAGTGGCAGGAAATGATCAGAAGGCTGCACAAGAAGGGGCCTTTGGTGTTCAGATTCTACTGTGCAATCAGTAATAAGGAAACTTTGTATTATTCTCCTCTTTGACAAAGCAAACAAGCAAAGAACCTGCAAGTTCAGGCTTTGTTTATGCCTGCAGCCTGTAGAATACTGAATTTTAATAAGTTTTTAAATCCAACAGATAGATTCCCAAAAGCCGTTTATTTGTTTTGTTAGCTTTTCTGTCTGTGAGAATTGCAGCTGTTTTGTAGCACTCTCAAAGAGTCTTTATAGAGGCAAGCACCTATTTATTTTATCTTTGCGTTTAAGCACTCTTGCATTCTTGCATCTGAAGCTTTAATTCTTCTGCTGTGGTTAGCATCAATATAACTGTGCAGCTGTGTCCTTCCTGCTGAGCTTTTGTTAGACCCTTCAGACTGTTTTCTTTGCATCTAACAGCAAGGAATATCCAGATGTTTAGGCCAATAACACAGATCACAACAAGGCCTTATATATTATGAAATCTGTTTTTTTTTTGTCTTAGCAATGTACTCTTGTTGACAGAAGCCCGATCGCATCACTGTAGTCCATTTTGTCTGTAACTCATTTTGTAGATCATCTTTACATGACCTTTGTGTGAGATAGCTTCATAATGACTTTTGTATTTTTTAGAAACGGACTCTTCGATTGTCCAGAGTGCAATGCAGGACTTGAGAGACCACGGCTTTGACTGCTGGGAGACAAGTATTGGTGGACCGGGTGTCCAGCAGCACACTCCCATCTCTGTTAAGGAGGAAATTATGGAGATTTTAAATCATTACTGAACATCTAAGGCTGAACAAGAGGACAGATGCACTTTCTCTGCCTCTTGTTTTGCTGCCTTAAGACCTCTTGAGGTGTGCTCAACTAATAATGTGGCTCTGTGGACCAAGGAATATTTCAAAGCGGTCAAGCTGGAAGCAGCTTGCTTGGATATTAATTATTTATTTTGCTGACAGAAAGAAATCAAAACTTGAAACTAACAGCATCCTGTGGTTGAAGGATCTGAACAGGTCAGATGTACTCTGGGGAACAATCCTTTGTACAGAGGCTTTTGTCCACTAGATGGCATCAGAGTTGCACAAATGCTTTTTATGAGGCAGGATTTACTGTAAAGGGGTCTGATAAAATTGATTGATCTGTAAGTGAAGCACTGGCAAGATGAAGCTGTATTTTCCCCCAATAGTTCAAAGCACTAATGCCAGCCTTTT
>JAVQJX010116924.1:0-14644 GCA_036025115.1 Ambassis agassizii | reverse complement strand
CAGCAGCAGGACACAGTGTACGCACAGGTCACAGTGAACCAGGCAGCAACGACCTGCACACAGCCTGCTGAGGCAGAGCAGCTCTATGCTCGGGTGAAGAAATAAAGTTTCAAAGCTGAGTGCTTGATATTTTTTGTTAATCATGTCATTTCTTCCTTATACGTCATATAATGCAAAGAGAACAGGGATCAATTATCACTGTCAGTCTGTGTCTCTGTGCTGTAATAACATGCTTTGACCTGCTGAAGTGTCACACGTTAAAACAAGCTTGTTTCTGTGTTCACTGTGGCAACACTGATCCCATTATTAACACAACACTTGAGGTGCTTTGCAGATTATTTACAATGAAACAGTCATTTTTATCATTCACATGGAAACTCACCTCTCCACATCCTGCAGCTTTTTATCAGCAAGTTATTCAGACTTCACACTCATGTTATCTGTACGTCAAATGTGTTGAAATATCCAAAAGCTGCAAGTGACTGAATGCAAGCTGAACAGAGAGGAAATACATGCATTAACACACATTCAAACTAAAAGACGGGAACTTTTTCTACAACTTGATTTTGCACAAAACTTTTTTCCATGTTTCCATGTATTTGACATTTTTTGTCTTTTAGCAAAAAAAAAAGAAAAAGGAAGTAATAAATTGCATCACTTTGGACCACATGAAAGGACATTTTTTCTTGAAACTTAATTTTTTGTGTGTGTGTGTGTGTGTGTGTGTGTGTGTGTGTGTGTGTGTGTGTGTGTGTGTGTGTGTGTGTGTGTGTGTGTGTGTGTGTGTGTGTGTGTGCTGGGTCTTTACAGTAGGAAGCATTTAAACGTTAACGGTCTTAAATTGCTACCTGGACCTCCTGCTCCATTAGCTGCCCTGTGAGCAGAGAGAGCGACTTCGACTGTAACACACTCTCTTCACGTCGGTTGACGCACATTCAGCTTAATGACAGCCAATCAGCCGATCGGCCACATCCTCGGGCGTCCATACAGAGACGATTAGAGAGCGGCCGGCTGCAGCTGACTGTAATCACTCACACCAGCTGAGTAATGAGTCTGTAAAGAGGCCCAGAGAGAGAGAGAGAGAGTGTGTGTGTGTGTGTGTGTGTCTCATACATGCACATGCTATATATGAGCCTCACAGTGATGTACATTCATACACACCTCACACACACACACACTGAATAAATGAGCACAAAGCTGTAAGAACTCCAGAGGTTTTCAGGCCTGTGATTGGCTGAGTTCTTAATGTAGAGCTCGTTAACAGAACGCTGAGCGGGTCTGTGTGAGCAGGGGAAGGGGGGAAAAGCAAACTGTCGCCATGACAACTCAAACCTCCGTCTCTGTGGACGCTCACACAGAGGAGACAAACATCCGTCCGTCTTCTTTTTAAAGCGTCTTATTGGTCCGTGTGGTGGTTTTAAAGGAAGTGGCTGCTGCTGATGTTGTTGTTGTTTTTAAAAAGTGATTCATGAGACCTCTGAGTTCCTCTTTTGTCTTTACAGCCGTGGTTTCACAGTGTGTGTGTGTGTGTGTGTGTGAGACACACTGCAGTCTGAGACGTGTTCACCCTCATCGATGAGGACTGGCTCATTTTTGGAGCCAGTCTCTTGTGGACATCGGAGGAACTGCAGTCTGAAACAAACTACAGAATAATACGACTTCTGTTCACTCACTTTCCTTTCTGTCACTCACCCCCATGAGGGAGGAGGAGGGGGAGGAGCAGGGTGATTAAGATTTTAGTGAGCTGCCTGGCTGGTTCAGGGTCAGAGGGTAAAGAGTGGGGATTTATTAGTGCCATAAATTAGAGCCAGACGTCTCCATCATTCCTTCACACACACACACACACACACACACACACACGCTGCTCTCAGTGGATGGACAGATAGGTGAAGCTGTGAGAGTCTGACTGTTGGAGACACACACACACACACACACACAGTGAGGCTTTCAGGTTAAAGCTTCCTGTGATGTTGGAGGGTGTGTCGGCTCCACAGAGCTCCATCTGTACTCCGTCCGTCCCCGATGAACCACCAACACCTCAGAGCTCACAGTCTGCACAGAGATGCTCCTTCATGGGGGAAACGTAGCGTCAGTAAACAACAGCAGTGCCGAACCAGGCCGCAAGCGTCTGACAGCTTGAAAGACTCACTGCAGCAAAGATTTTCCTTTATTATATATCAACCTTGTTCATGTCGACATCATGAAAACAGAGTTCAGAGCTCCTCTTCTGTCCTCAGAGGCTATTTTAATCCTTAAAGGCTGTGTGTGTGTGTGTGTGTGTGTGTGTGTGTGTGTGTGTGTGTGTGTGTGCTGGTCCTCCAGGATTAAAGGGCAGCCGTTGAAGGTTGTGTGTTTTGTGGTGTTCAGGATTCCTGACGCAGCTGCACCACACTGGGCTCAGGCCGGGTGGAGACATTAAAGCATCAAGTTATAATAAACAAACGCACCCTAATCCTAACGCTGTCTTTAACTGTCATCTGGTCTGTAAATAAAGAGGAGTTTGTAAGACATTATTTGAAGGTTTATAAGAAATAAAACAGCAGAGGAGCCGACGCGCTGCCCTGAGGAACACCACACAGCACCCAGCTGCTCTCCACCATGTTGAAGTCTTTTTTTGCTGGAGCTGATGGTTCAGACGGATCTCACTACGGCATGTCTGAATGTTCCAGCAACATGGCCGCCTCCAGCAGGTTAAAACAGGAAGTAAAACAGCAGCACCTGTGCAGCGTCTTCATCAGCAGGAAGTGACACAACAGGACGACGCGATGTGCAGACAGACAGCATGCTCACACACACACACACACACACACACACACACACACACATTATCAGTCCAGTGAAGGACTTCCTTCCTCTTGACAACGAGGACTCTTCAAGCAGACGTTAGTTTGTCTGGATACTTTAGATACACACACACACACACACACACACAGGATGAAGAGCGCAGGCTGCTCATCCTCAGAGGTCACAGTGTCACATCCTACAGGAAGTAAACACACACCTTCTCATGTTTACACTCACAGCCTGACACGCTGCAGTCAGGATGATCAATAATTAGAAAAATAAATCTGCAGGTCAGACAGATGCTCTCTGAATGTGACTAAAATATCACAACTCTGAAATCTGCTGAGATCAAAGCGTCCGTTTCTATATAAACAAAAAGGTTGCTGCAGGCAGGTTTCGTTGTTCTGAGGATTAAAGACGACGTGATTTATTAGAGGGAACAGTTTCTCCGGAGACAAAAGGCTCCTCGCAGGCAGCTGCCTCCTCCACGCCGCCCGCCTGCAGGGCGTCCCGGCCGGCTGATAGCAGCCTGAAGGGCCACATCACAGGAGCGCGGCCCGCTGTGATAAGCAGCTGCAGACGATGAGCCACCGCTGATAGGTGACACACACACACACACACTTAGAGCAACAGAGAGAGCGGCCTGCGCACTGTTTCATTGAAGCCAGCTGACGCAGTGCATTGTGGGTGACGGAGTTTCGCGTGGTCCAGCTTTTGGACTCGCTGAAGGTTTTTGGTGAGATGAGCTTTTTGTTTCCACACTAATAAACCTGAGCCAGCAGAGACAGAGCAGGACGAGGTCTGCTCCTCACACAGATAAGCTGTGGTATGTCCACACACACACACACACACACACACACACACACACTGATAGCACTCTGCTCTTTGATGTGGCTCCTGGAGGGAGGAAAGAGTGATTGAGAAGGAAAAGCAGAAAAGGCTGATTGAGTGGGAGGGAAACTGAGATTACAGGAAGAGCTGCAGGGACACACACACACACACACACACACACACACACACCATTTAAATCCTTATCAGTGCGCCGCCATCTTCTTTGCTTCCGGGTGGATACCTGCTTCAGACAAACTTCAGCACTGATGGCATTTTGCGACCGAAGGCGTCTCACAGAGAGTCTGCTGCGGCGCCACGGAGACCAGGTCATGTGACCAGCTGCCATTAAAGACACAACCTGATTGTTGAAAACTTTTCTCACAGTTTGTAAAACAAACAAAAAAAAAACCAATGAGAAAGTGTTCCCGCTCGCCGTCCTCTTTTAAATCACATGATTCTGTTTCTTTTGCTCGGCTGTTCGTTTCTCTGCTGCAGTTGGACACTTTGTGGAGTCTGCAGGTTTATTTTGGCAGCGAGCAGCAGCTGTTTATCGTCTCTATGATAACGAAGGTTCGGCACAGTGATAATGTTAAAACGTTTCCCATCTGAATGGATGCTGACCTCTTCAATCACAACATGAAAACATGAGAACTGCTCCTAAATACCTCCAGATTTACAACCTCTGAGCCCGTTTGGTCGTTTTTCACTCATGATAACAGAACTTTAATTATAATAAAACTCAATGTGTTTCCATTCTGTGCAGTAAAGCTGATTCCATTGATACTGCAGAGAAAAAGAGAAGAGACATCTTCATCCCTCAGAGAGACAGACAGGAAACATGTTGAGAGGGAAAGAGGACACAGACAGGAGTCAGCCGAGCGTAACAAATGTCTTCGTCCTGTTGGAGGGGGAGGAGGAGGAGGAGGAGGAGGAGGAGGAGGAAGGCTGAGATAAACAAGATGGACAAAAACAGAGAGACAAAAAGCACATTGAATTTCAGTGAGTGGAGGGGGATGAAGGATGGAGGAGGAGGAGGAGGAGCAGAGAGGAAGCAGTTAAACCCCGTCAAGGTCAGTTTGCAATGAAAAAGGCCCCTCCACCTGCTGCAGTGCATGCTGGGAGGAGCCAGCTGAATCAGCTGATCCGTTTCAACCAATCAAGAAGCCGTAATCAATCACACACAAACCAGGTGAGGCGACAGACTCAGGAGTCCTCACTGTGACGGCGCCCCCGAGTGGCTGCAGGTCGGGGTGGATGGAGGGAGAAGTTTAGGGGTTCCTGAAGGTGTAACCATGACAACAGAAGAGTTTAAGATAATCAGAATCCTCTGTAACTGTGTACCTCTGTACCGTAACTCCAGAAGCAGACGAGCATCAGAATCATCAGGAATCATGAAATCAGCTGGAGGACTTCCCCTCCGTGTAGTCACACTGAAACACTGTGTTTTGTGCTAATGGGCTGGAATATGCTGTCTCAATGTGTGTGTGTGTGTGTGTTGTTTGTCCCGGTGGCTCCGTGCCAACCCAAATCGCCTGCTGGCAGGCTGAAAGCAGCGGGCCTGCCTCTGCCTGAGAGCCATTTCACAGGTAATTAATGAACATAATGACTGCAATTCCAGTGGAAAAAAAGGAGAGCGTGGGCCGCTCTTATAAACGCACAAACACACACAGATCCACGCACAAAAGCAATTACACAACATCAGGCCAGGAAACAGTGTGTGAGTCCTCCTCCTGTACACAGAGAGCAGTGATTAGAGCTCCTTCAACGTCCAAACACCAAGACAAATATCAGATTCTTAACATACACAGTTTAAATACTGAAACACACACACACAGGTCTGTCTGCAGGGTTTTCTTTGGCTGCGTCTGCGTCACGGCCCTACCACACACGCCTGGAATCACTTATGTCGCCACACATCCATAAACCAACACAGGAAAGACGCGTGGCACCATGAAACGTCACGGTTCACAGCCGGGAGCTCAAACTGCTTCCATACTGAACCCGTGTGTGTGTGTGTGTGAGATCCCACAATTAGATTACATTAAGTATTGTGTAGTCACTCCACAGAGAACATAATTAGCCTTAGCATGCTAACTTTAGCTTTAGCCTTTTCTCTTTCAATCTGATGAACTGTGCCTCATCATCATGTGTGTGTGTGTGTGTGTGTGTGTGTGACAGAAACCTTTAGTTGTCCCTGCGGTCCAATCAGCACCACTGCAGCTGTGTGTGTGTGTGTGTGTGTACACTGATGACAGCACGTCACCCGTATACACACACACACACACACACACCTACTGATAGTCTAAAATATGCATGGATTTGTGGAATGACACACATGTGCAAACAAGACCACGCTGACCTCTGACCTCTTTGACCAGAGGGCCTCCTGGGAGATTCCATCTGGGCAGCCATGACTGCCTGCCTCATACACACACACACACACACACACACTGATCTGTGAGTGCTTCATTCGCTGCAGGTGAACGGTGTCACTTTCTGAGCACCTCTGGGTGACAGATGTGTGATCGGTGTTGTGTAATTAAACGTGTCTTTTTGCAGGAAACATCGGCTGAGCTCTCACACATGAAGCCGCCATCTTATTTATTTTCTAACAGCTAATGATGCACACACACACACAGGAGGAGGAGGAGGAGGAGGAGGAGGAAGGTGGACCTTAAGTTTCATTCTGTGTGTTTTCTTGTCTTTGCTCACAGAGGAAGTGCAGCTTCATGAGCCTCCTCTTCCTCAGTGCTTCTGTCAGGGTTCAGGTTCAGCGTCCTCCCTGCTGGGCTGGCGGAGCAGCTAGCTAGCCTCTCACCATAAACCAGCGACAGAATAGCAGCTCCTAATTGTTGAGTTTAACGCCTGGTGATTACAGGGGATCGTAAACCCCACCACCACCACCACCACCACTCCTTCAAGGCCACACAGGGCGCCAGTGCCAATCAGCAAGTCTCTGCTTTAACACCGTTTTTTACATTTTACAGCCCAAACAGGGAGGAGACGTCTACTCTCATTTAGCTAACGGAGACCAATAAAGTCAGAGAGATTTAGATTAATTGAGTGTTTAGGAGCAGCAGAGGAGGCGGGCTGGGTAAACTCTGCTCAGCTCTGTTTGCAGTCATCAGACTGAAGAGTCACCTGGATGTACCTGAGTGGGTTTCTGTCCCTGAAAGCAAAGCAGGACCCCACAGAGAGACTGAACACACACAGATGGGAAAGTTTTTCAGTCACTTAGACAAACAGAAGCTGGATGTGAAGACCAGCAGCCTCTAATTTGTTCATTTTTTTTCTTCGTTCCACATTCATTTCATTTTTCCAGCTCATTGTGTGAGCGGCCTGATGGAGGAAAACACTCCACTGTAGTGGTTGGATGGTATCTTTGTCCAGTCCGGACTGAAGATGCCTTCTCATTAAGCTGTGAGAGGTGGAGGAGGGGAGGGAGGGGGAGGGGCAAGGGGGCTTATTGTTGTGCTAATCAGGCACAGATGTGGACACCCCGACTCCGGAAAATCATCCGAGCAGTCTTTGACAGCAGACGCCTCTGAGGAGGTGGAGGTGGGGGGGTGGGGGTGGATCCAGGAGGGACCGTTATAATCGCTTCTGACAGGGATGCAGTGCAAATATGTACGTGCGTGAAAATGAACCAAGCCGGAGCTGCCAGCGTCTGAACTGAGACAAACAAACGTACCTGTGCTGAGTGGAAGTACCTCTCCGTACCTGCAGGGGGCGGCGACCTGGAAGACACACAGAAAACATCAGATCAAAACTCCCATAATTCCATCTGCCAGGCCCCAGTCTGTGAGCTGTGCATGTTCAGGAAGGAAACATCATACAGTCAGAGAGAGAGAGAGAGAAGCTTCCGGGCGTCACCATGACGACCCCGCTTCACCTGACTGTACTTCCTGCTGACCTGATGGCGGCGTCGATACCGTCCCAGGTGTTTCTCTGCTCGACTGAGCAGCGGAGTCCAAACATCCACACAGACGCCCGTACTGTCTCAGTGAAGACATTTCATCAGCCAATCAGCATCTGCTGCTCGCTCTGAGCAGCTTTAATTAACCCTTTGTGTCTGTGACAGTGAAGAGGGCTCAGCTCATGTCAGGGACTGAATGCAGAGACGGTGGGATTAAGAACCCCCCCCCCCCCCCCTCCTCCTCCTCAAAGGATGATGGGACATGAGGGGAGGGGAGTCAGTCTGCTCAGATTAACACCTCGGTTTGCTTTTCCCACATGAAGCCTCAATCCCTGTGGAATGCTGCATCACTGTCCCTTCACACTAACGTCTTTCTTCACATCCAGAGCTCATTAGAGCAGCAGCTGAATGGGATCATGATAGAAGCGGCTGCTGAGCATTCAGAGGAGGGACACTCACACACACTCCAGACTCTATATAAAGTGAAAGAAGTCAGTTAAAATAAGTCTGAGGAGCCAGCATGGAGCCCTGAGGAGCTCCTTTTGTTTTCTTCCAGTTAATTATTAACATGTGGATTAGAGACAGAGAGCTAATGATCAGAGTCCTGACTGATCATCGTGCTCTGATGCGATCAATCAGCTCTTATTAAGATGTTGAGTTTTCAGTGTTGCGTCGCCACAGGCCCCTAAAAGTTTTAAATCCTTTCATAGTCTAACGTCTCATTGTCCTCCAGATCCAGCCTCCTCTGAGCCCTGCAACAATGTGGCACCCCGAGACAAAAAGAAAGAAAGATCCTCTCTCTGTCTTACCCATAATTCCCCTCTTCTGTGCTCGGTGTAAAGGGTCCCCCGATCCTCCAGTGTGAGAAGCTCTTAATCAGGGGCCAAACAATGGGGCCCCCAGATCCCTGCTATTTGAGGGTGTGATCTAATAAGCTGAGAGGAGGGAGGGGGGTGCAGGAGGACTGATCCAGGGGATTACTGAAGGGGGGGGGGGCGGGGAGCAACAGGCAACAGAGAAAACACAACAACAAGAACAAGAAGCTAACGGTTTTTATCGTACCACATGTTTTTACATCCATCACATGAGATTTTGGAGCATCCCCAATGTCTTCTTTTCTGTTGTTGTGTACCTCGTCTCCATGTGGACGTGGTCTGAGACTCCTCAGTAAAAGGGGACAAGGTGTGAAGGACTTGTGGACACCTGTCCATTAAAGGCAAACAGGAAGGTTTTACAGGAAAATAATAATTACAGTAGTTTTCTTTTGTCAGAATGTCCTTTCTCCTTCTTTTAGGGAGAGATTGTGAAGCTGAGACAGACGAGCTTCATCTGAACGTCCTGATGGGTCTGATCTGATTTATACCAAACATTATTACAAAGCGCTGCTCTTTATGAGGGTTTAAGATATGAGTTCATAACACAGTGAACAATGAAGCTACATGTATGAGAGGAGGAGGAGGAGGAGGAGGAGGAGGGGGCGTGTCCTGCTTCCTGCACCAATGGAGAGGGCGGACCCATTAGCAACAAGCTACTGTGACACCTTTGATGTCTTCATAGCAGCAGGCTGCTGGGGCTTTTCAAAGAGGAGACCTGGTGTGGGTCCAGATGGAGTCTGCATCCGTTCACTGTGTTATCAGCTGGGACACAACAGGAGGGGGACTCTGACAACACGTCCAACATGTAGAAGAAGAAGACGCACGGCTCCAACGTTAAAACATGTAGAAGAAGAAGAAGCACAGCTCCAACATTAAAACATGTAGAAGAAGAAGACGTTCAGCTCCAACATTAAAAGATGTAGAAGAAGAAGACGCACAGCTCCAACGTTAAAACATGTAGAAGAAGAAGACATTCAGCTCCAACGTTAAAACATGTAGAAGAAGAAGACATTCAGCTCCAACGTTAAAACATGTAGAAGAAGAAGACGTTCAGCTCCAACATTAAAACATGCAGAAGAAGAAGACATTCAACTCCAACGTTAAAACATGTAGAAGAAGAAGACGTTCTGCTACTAAGCCTTTACTCAGCCTTAAAAACGAAGTGTTCACATGTAAAAACTGAAACCTCAGCAACGAGCAGGAAGCCATGATGGAGTCACATGACCAACGTTCAGACAGTAATGAAACATGGCGGCTGCCTCTTCTGCTACATGCTGTCATAAAATGGAGAAAACACAGAAACAATCACTTCAATCAGCTGATGACCCTAGATTCAACATGGCGGCTCCCAGCAGACTGAATGCTCCAGAGGCGGCTGTTTTCTGTGATGAACTTCCTGTGAGGTCGCTTCAGGTCTGTCAAACCGCACTACGAGAAAAAGCCTGAATCCTCCTCCTCCCGCGCTCGAGGTTATCAGGCTGGTTGTTTCAGCCGTGGCATTCATCCCAAACACTTCAAAGAGGAACGCTCACACACACACACACACACACAGGCAGTCAGCCAGCCAAACAAATAATTAACAAAGTCAGTGAAATTAATTAAAGCAGCAGGGTTCAGGCAGGGTTCAGCCTTCTGTGTGAGTGAGGGGGGGGGGGGGTGACTGTCACTGATATCCATCTTCACCTCACAGCTGGCTGTGTGTAGGTGTGTGTGTGTGTGTGTGTGTGAGAGAGACAAAGCTTTGTGATGAGGTGAAACAGTTAATGATACACAGTCGTCTTCTGAAGGAATTTAATTAACAAAGTGTCAAAGTAATCACATAACTCTATTCTTAAAAACAACTAATTTATTGTCACAAAGTACAACACACACACACACACAATCTAAACTATTGGATCCATAAGAAACACTCAAACTGCTATGCTTAGCTGAACAGCTAGCTAACTGTTGATGAGCACATTAGCATGCTAACACTCTCTATGTGAATGTGAATGGACCAAACATGGAGCCCTGTGGAACTCCATCATGTCTGAGCTCTGTGTTTGAACCGTCCATCAGAGGACATCTTCAAACCTCTTGCTGTGTGACCCTCGCTCTCCCCCCTCCCTCCCCCGCTGCCTCTCTTTCACCTCCATGTTTTGGCAGCAGCTCTCGCCTGCATCACAAAGCCTGCATACTCTCAGCTTGTCCCATTGTGTTGCGAACATCGCAGGTAATGATTAACACAAACACACAACAATGGGAGCAGATGATGGCCAACATGGCCGACCGCGATGACGCTGCAGCAGATCTGTGTCTAACAGTGCAGAGTTCTTCTTCTTCTCCTGCTGCTGGGTGTCCTCATGTTGGTCTCAATGTGACCTGATGTTTCCATAATGTGTCCCTGCTGTGAATCTGACTGAGTGACGAACCACACCTCACACACACACACACACACACTCCTCCTGACCTCTGATCCACCTCACTTTCCCTCCTCAGCTCAGCTCAGCTCACCCACATGATCAGCATTCAGGCCTCCTCCTAACCCCAATCTGTTATCAGCTGTCAGGCACCAACCAGCCCAGCTATTCCCCCGCAGCATTAGCATCAGTATGCAGCAGGCTATCAGTGCTATCAGTGCTATCAGGACCCGGGGCCACAGGGAGGGACGACATCAGATAAAGACGGGAGGGGGGCAGAAATGTAAACTTTTGTTTCTGTTTTAGTAAAACACAACTTTCTGTGTGTGTGTGTGTGTGTGTGGCAGCTGGAAGCTAGCAGCAGATTAGCTTAGCATACAGGCAGGATGGAAAGTTTCTATGTGTTTAATCTGGAAAAAGATTTTTTTGACCAATCATGGCGGTCCAGGTGTGTGCAGGTAAACATGGATCCATAGTGGTGCTTTTAAACTTCTGCTTTATGTGTTTAGTAAATAAGCACCATACCAGATTGCATCATAGCTTCTCTAGCCTCGCTAGGCTAACAACTTGCAGAAGGTGTGCTAACATGTTAGCTCTGAAGCTACACATACACTGTGTACTTTAATCTAATCAGGTGTGATGTGAATCCAAAGCTCATGATGTCTCAGACTTCCTGTCTGTTGACAGAGCCGCTGAGCTAGTTGTGCTAAAGCATTAGCATGCAGCAGCCTAGTTGATAATTTGGCTCATAAACAGATGTTAAATAGATAACATTAGAGTTTATTTACATTCAACAGCAGACTCGGGGGTGTGTCAATGGGCCTCATTGTAATAATGGTTTGTGTGTGTGTGTGTGTGTGTGTGTGTGTGTGTGTGTGGAGGTGCCTGCAATCCCACCTGTATCTCATTAGCACAACAACAAGGTGCAATAACATTAACACTGCTGTGCCCTTCCCAAACACATGTATCTAATAATCAGTGTAAACACACACACACACACACACACACACACACACACACAGAGACACAGAGTTATTTACTGATCAGGGTAACATCAAATTAATCATTTGTGGAATCTGGCCTGCTCACACACACACACACATGGTGAGCTCCGGTTAGCTTTAGCGCAGCTCTTATCTGCTTTATGACTTCCACTCGGACTCGTTTATTTGTGTACTTTGACTTTCGCTGTAAAGCTGCGTCTGACCCGGAGTAGCACCACCGGGGGGTCAAAGGTCAAATCTGGAACTGATTTCAGCACATAAATTGAAACTAAATGCAGGGGAAGCAGTTTGACCTGCAGCGCGTGCAGCCTCTTCTCCTGTTCGTAGGATTTATTTGGTGCTTTTATTTTGAAGCTTTTGATGAGGGTATCATGTAACTCAAGTGTCTGATGTACTTCCTGTCACATTTCATGATAAAAAAAAAAAAACTCTGAAGGAGGACACACACATGTAGCATCAGGACTCGTGATGTGGGTGGAGGAACAGGTGGGGATCATGGAGGCACATAGAAGCAGCATCATGAACACACAGCTGCAGCAAAGAGAGAGGAGCTGATCATCAGAGCAGACGTCTAAGGCCTGCCTTCACTCTCCTCACAAACAGACACTGATACATAGAATAAAATAAAATGCTTTCTGTCAGAACTTTTCATTTCCTTTATTTCAGGTGTGACAGACTGAAGTTATTTTGATGGAGCAAACAAACGTCTGCCGGGCTTTATCACGCTGCAGCTAATGGGATTACTCTGTCCTGTTCTCCTGCTGATGCAATTAAAACACGGAGGCAATTCTCTGACAAAAGCTGCCTAATTGAATGGAGTTTTCATAACGTGATTTATGCGCAGCCAGGAGAGCGAGGAAAAGTTTGGATTTCATGAGGGGGGGAACAGCGCACCCCTCCTCTCTCTCTCTCTCTCCTCCCCCTCCTCTCTCTCTCTCTCTCTCTCTCTCTCCTCCCCCTGCTCTCTCCTCCTCCTCGCTCTCAGACCATTGTTGTTGTGGCTGCAGGAGAGCCGCTGTGAGCAGGACGCAGTCTGCCGCTCCGCTCCGGAATCTGAACGGACTCACTCACAGAGAGGAGCGCGCTGCGTAAAGGCGCGCGGAGACACTTCTCCAACACTACAGGGACTCGGCTTCAGGTCTCCTCTTCTCCTTTTGGATCCTTTTCAGAGAGACAGACTTCACTCAGACCCGCGTCCCCCCTCTCTGTCTCCATGGATTTAGTGCTGTGAGCGGCCGGCCGCGCTGGTGGACTTTGCCCCGGGGATCGCAGCTCCTTCCCCGGCAGCTGCCGTTCGTGTTGCAGAGGAGGCTGCGATTCATGGATCTATAAGTTCTATCTATAAGTCTGGGACCCACAGCTCTGCCAATGAGGATTTGTATACGGACTGAGGAGTGATTGTGCCGGTCATCAGAGCGAGGCCGGACCGGAGGAGCAGAGCAGAGGTGGGTTCATTCATTTTCAGCTTCATCAGTTTGTCCTCTGACTGCCTGTTAGTGTGTTTGTGGAGTTTGAACTTTAAGTCAGTGATAATTACAGCGCAGGCAGAGTAATGTAAACCACATTTAACCCCCTAAAAATCAGTGTTTACTGACTCAGCACGTGCACACACTCTTCTGACTCGCTCGTGCCTCCACTCTGAACCCTCACCCGGGCTGTTTGGGACGGAACGGTGGGTCTGAGTGGCTGGAAAACGCGCAGTGACGCCGCCTCCCTGCGCGCACAGCAGAGCACAGTGGAAGCGTTTTGGCGCAGCAGCGCGCCAGAAAAAAAACTTTTCCAGCCTTTAATTTATGAAGAAAACGTTTCATTCAGCGAGCTGCTTCTTTAAACGGTGTGTGTGTGTGTGTGTGTGTGTGTGTGTGTGCTGAGTCTGGCGCCTGTTCGCTTTGAAAAATCAGTGTTTTATTCCTTTACAGGCTGACAAAGGTTTGAAGTGTGTGTGCAGGTCACACCCAGGACAACATGATGTTTTTAAACAGTTTAAACGAAGCAGCCTGTCTGTGCTGATCTGTTGGATGCTGCTTTTTGGACTTTGGAATCAGGACAGGATCTGCAGCACTGAGCAGATTTTATGAGCATGCTCACAGAGCAGACAGAACAGCCCGCTCTGCTCTCTAGGAATAAAATCTGAAGAAAATAATCAGGATGAAAGTGTGAGCATCAGATCACCTGCCTCCTCCCTCAGATTCTGTCTCTTCCTGGCAAGTCTCAAGTGTTTTCTGCTGAGGGCCCATTGACAAACAGCAGGCCTGGACAGATGAGCGGCAACAACTACCAGAGATACTCATGTGTGTGTTTGCCCCCCTCTCTCTCTGCAGGATCCACATCTACAGACTTGAGACGGCGCCAATGCCAGGGCCCGGTGTGTGAGGGCCACGCAGGCTTCTGATTCAACTTTCAACCCAAACACACACACACACACGTAGAAGATGGTGCAGGCCTGTGTGCTCTGCGTCCTCCTGCTCAGTCTGCTGGACAGAGTCACATCCAGGACGGCAGACCAGTTCAGAGCCAAAGGTAAGACCCGACAGAGAGTGTGTGTGTGTGTGTGCAGCTCAGGAACAGTGTGAGTGTTTCAGATGAATTCTCTGAGCAGCAGAGGAAGTGAAAGTGACGGGGAAAATGTGACTGGAGGAGTCGGAAGCTCTCTGTGTTTTTGCTGCCGTAAACTTTGCTACCTGATCCGCCCGAGGCTCGGACGTGTAAATCTGCCTGGCTGCATGCCAGCTGCAGAGGGCCGGGGGGGGGGGGGGGGGGGGTTGAAGTTACAAAACCCTTTTTAGCAGGTTTTGGTAAAAAAAATTTAAAAAAACCGAAAAAAAAAATAAGAAT
>JAVQJX010116872.1:0-10085 GCA_036025115.1 Ambassis agassizii | reverse complement strand
GTGTGTGTGTGTGTGTGTGTGTGTGTGTGTGTGTGTGTGTGTGTGTGTGTGTGTGTGTGTGTGTGTGTGTGTGTGTGTGTGTGTGTGTGTGTGTGTGTGTGTGTGTGTGTGGTGACATTTCCCAGAATCCACTGCCTCCCTGCCCTATTCCCTGTAGGCATGCACACACAATCCTTCGAGTTACACAAGGCAATGTGCATCTGTAGTTGACGCAGAAAAACTCACATTCTTCCTTGGCAAATGACTTCACGCATGGCCTACGCTTCTCCCCTCCATCATCAACCCCAAATTTCCTTAATGCATTATTAGGAAGGCATGAATTAGCACCCATGTGCTTTTAGTTTGTGTATTTGATTGCCGCTTTGCCTCAGCCATGGGTCCATCAGACTTTCACTTAAGAGAAAGAACGAGAAGTAATGACAGAAAGAAAGACAAAGAAAGAAAGGAAGAAGGGAAGGAAGAAAGAATGAAAAAAAAGAAAGAAAGAAAGAAAGTTAATGTCAGGATGTGCCCCATAATGACTAGTATAAGCTCTAGTGGGAGCTTCCTCTCGCGCCAGTTCCAGAGAGGGTAGCTTGATTGGGGATAATTGGCTAGCCTTCACTAGCGGTTAGCATCCAGGCGTGGAGACAGGGGAGGGCACAGGGGAGGGCACAGGGGCTTGGCACACACACACGCACACACACACACACTCTTAAACTCTTATGTGCACACACATACACACATTTGCAAATACACATTCCTTCACAGAGACACATAGGATGGACCATGGGACCAGTATGTCAGACACGGCTAAGAGTAAGAAAAGACGATGTCCAGAAATTAGTCAGCTTCACTGCAACTTCCACTCTGTTTGCATATATTCATTTGTACCATCTTAACATATGTCTACATTACTGTGTTGCTCTTGTACAGAAAACAATTTCAAAAGGCCTATTATTAATTTAAACCCCTTGCTTAAACACACTACTCTGTGTGTTTTACACAAACTGATCACATTAGTTTTTTTTTGTGCTTGGTCTTGTTTAATAGTTGTGCAAAGTTGCATTTCTCTGGTGGCCTCCTCAAGCTTCTATTAATCACAGTATAAAAGCAAAGCTATAGGAAGCAGAGATAGGAAGGCATGCTCATAAAACACACACACTCCCTGTAGCTACAACTGCACACACACACACACACACACACACACACACTTTCCTTTCAAAGAGACAACTTTGGAGAGCCACCCACTCCCTCACTGTTCTGTTGTGCCAGCAGCAGCTCCATTAGAGCTTTTGTGCCCTCCGGCTCCGATGACTGTACCAACCACATGTTGACAGCAGCCAAGCAGTGACTCAAAGACACACTGCAGAGACACAGTCAAAGACAATAAAACACTGGAGCTAAAATTATACATATATATACATATATATTTATTTTCAGACAATTTTGCTCATAAAATAAATTAGTTAATTTGTTATGACCCTTAGGTGCTAAACACTGTAATATTATTATATCAAAACTGTATTTTTCTAAACATCATATATGATGGAACCACTTTCAAAGAGTGAATACACAGACAATACCATGTAGAGAGCATACTAACCCAGAATGTGTCTGTATTATTATATGATGAGTAAGACAATAACACTATTCTAATATAGCAATATGATTAAATCTGAGACCAGACAGCCCCACCTCCTCTCTTTGCCAGCAGTACCTGCCCAGCAGGGTAGATCACTGAGGAGAGGATGACTGATGCCACAGGGCTGTGTGGCAGCTTATTGAAAAGGCTAGCCCTCCAGTAAAAGTCACCCAACAGAGTCCAAGGGGTTTACATAACCATTCATTAGTATAAGAATATGTTAAGTTATTCTAATGGTTTTTGTAGGCTGTAATGTACCTCGTTGTCAGTGAGATATAAGATTAACGCACATAATTTTTAAGTGTTTTTTTTTCAATGGCTATATTGAAAAACAAGTTTATACCTCCATGTTTTTGGATTGTATAGTCTATGGTGTCAACCACAGTGGACTGCCAGTTAATAGATCAAACCGAGCTTTGAAATTCCACACTGATGCAGCTCTACTTGGAATCACTGACAGTGATCTTTATTGCAAAGTAAGTCAACATTGTAGACTTTAGGGACTAACCCAGAAAAGCTACTCTTTAAATGAAGCACTACATAATTTATTTTTCATCAAAGTACTGTGCTTCCACCTTTGTCACTACATCACATTGTCCACAGAGCTGCTGTAATAACACACATCCCCTTTGCTGCAATCAGTAGGGGTTCACAATGAGCTTCCTCTGACCACACACACGCACTGAGTGCCTTAATGAATTGACGAGGTTTGTTGCCACACCCCACACTTCAAGAGCTTCTGAGGAGGAGGACAGAATGTGAGGTTGCACAGGAGAGGGGACTCAGGGGTTGGTTTGAATGGCAGGAAATCCCTGTTTTCTGTACTCTCTGCCACAACCTAAGGCCTTGCTAAGGTGATGGAGGGAAACTGTGTTTGTGACACACACAATAGAGCATGCAGTCTCTTTTGTTCTTTATTACTTTTGCCAACACGTTTATATCGTACTTTTCTTTCAGTTTTTCCTCCCTCTCTTTCTCTCTCTCACACAGAAACATACATAAACATGTCTTACACAAACCCTCTTTCTGCAGCCAGATGTCCTGGGAGAGAGAGGCCAACGTGCCCTTTCACTTAAAACAGCGCGCGCACACATAGTGTAGTGTCAGTGGGCAGGGGAGTGTCCCTGTGCAGGAATGCAGAGGAATGATAAGTTGTGGAGGTGTCAGGGGAGAGACCCATGCTGTTACAGCCAGACACCTAAAAACACTCCACCCTGCCTCCAGCTCCTCTCTGGCTGGTTCTTTTTTTTTCTTCTCTTCTGTTTTTCTTCACATTTTCTTTATTTTTCCCTCTTTCTGATTAAACCTCCACCTAGTCTGCCTTTGTCACTGGCACTCATTTTTTGTTTCAACCTTTCCCTAAAAACCATTTTGCTTTTTATCGGTCTTTCCCTGTTTTTTTTTTTTGTTTTGTTTTTTTTACTGTACAAATTCCTTGGCTTACTGTCAGGTCATAGGCTTGCCAGATGTATCTGATATTTTTGACCAAGATGAATTTTGTCTTTAAATTGGCAGATTAAAGGCTGACTGAGAGTTGTGTTAAAGTTAATCTTCTCTGGAATTACTCACTATACAGTAGTCACACTGCAGTCGACACCAAACTTTTTGCTGTAAAAATTGTTTCATCATGTATATTAATGTGTGCACTATTAATCCGCATACTCATTTCTCAAACCTAACCAACTTTTGTGGCTTTAGATATGGTGAAAGTTGTACAATTAAAAACATGATACAGAGTACTACATGTGAGGAAATCTCAGGAATGAGGAATGTGAGGAATCAAAAAATTCAGACATAGCTAGATTACAGCTGTAGCAACATAGTTACCCATACATAACATTTACATGCATATCTAATATTTTATTGTGTTTACATCAGCCCTTTAACTGAACGACTCTCATTCAATCACCTCTGTCTGCATGTTTCCTTCTTCCTCAGTCATTATCCTGCACAAGCACTAGGTCATGGTGACATCCTGGCTCTTTGTTGACCACTGTTGCACACATACACACACCAACCACACATATGAATCAACAAAAAGAACTAAAGCTGCCCTCATAGCAAAGTTTGACTGTTGTGACTTTTGAGAAGATGTCCGGTATCAGCAGTATATTAATGTCCACAGATGCCCCTAAACTGTAACTAAAGGAAATAATGCAGTTGCCACTCTCTTCAGTTATTAGTGATTTCAATACAGCCCAGTTTGTCAGCCCAGGCAGGCTACTAACACAGTCAGACAGAGACAATTTTTGCACAGTGCTGCTGATAGTCATTTATAATTCAAAAAGTATGTGAACTTTGTCCTGTGTAAGAGTGAAGTCATCTTACCATTACATATAAATGAACCATCTAACCTACTAGTAGGTAAAATAAGTCCATATTAGGCTATTTATGGGAATGATATGCACAGGTAAGAGCTCCAAGTGGCCACATGAGGAAATGCATTACTTTCAGCTCTGGTGGCTAACTGTTGCTCTGCATCTGCAAGGCCATCACTGCCCTCCCCAATATATATAGCACCACAAGCTTTTTATCATCCTTCATTACTGTATATTTTTTCATGGCTTTGTTATTATGAAACTGCACTCCTCTGAGGACTTAGTGGCCATGAAAGCTGGGCTTTTACTTTGGACAGTATATTTATCATTTGTCATTCTGTCATTGTGTATGCAGGAATTTACTTAAATTCTGTTTTGCTGTTGTTTTTTTTTTTTTTAAATATACGATGTTGGATGTAGAAAGCGGTTGGCAGCAGCACAGAGAGTGACTCATGCCAATAAAGGCTATTGAATAAAAGCAGATGTTAAAACTTTCCCTGACAATTAAGATCCGGCTAAGTGCTGAGAACTCATGTGAAGATTAAGGAAACTGCACTGTTTGTTAGCAGGCTCCTATGATATCACCAGGTGTTTGAAGTCCTTCTCACGGGTAATGACAGTGAAAGGAAGCATAACTTTGTGTTTGTGTATGTGCGTTGGAAAGAAAAGGAAAATATTCTTTGACGTAAATGTGCGTGTGTTAATTTAAATGTGTCTTCTGCACCTGAAGTGTATCAGTGTTTTGGGAGGCCAAAAGGATTGATTGCTAGTATTAGCGTCAGTGACTGAGAGGCGATGTGTTGAGACCTGCACTTCTGGAAGACCAAGCTCCTTTTTGGCTGGTTTGCTGGTCTGCTGTCTCACCGCACCCTGCTGCAGACAGAGAAGAGTGTTTGAGCATGTACTTGGTGGCAGGACAAGGTGTGCAGGTTGACTTCCCTTTCTCTTGCAATTGTGTAAATAATTTCAACAGGAAAGGACAGATCTGAAAGGTCTTAAACACATGCAGAAGCATTAATGGATGGACACCCAACCAGTGTGGTAAATTCCATTGAGGCGGAGTATGGTTTTTAGCACACTTTAACACACAGACTCACAATGAAAGGGTACAGCTTTTTATGGGCTGTCAACAAAACTCCGAGCATCTAATAATAGTGCTGGGGCAAGACGGTGGCTGAAGCATCCCTTTTAGCCGATCACAACTTAAGTGGCTGGAAGAAGAGTTAAGGCAGCGACGTGAAGACAAGTGGACATGAGGTAATTGTCCGAACCAGGTGGAGTGGTTTCCAAATGGGAAAAAGAGAGACACGGGTGAACAAGCAGATGGATGGACGGACAGGTTTATCGTCACAACGACAGGCACTCCTTTCCATCGCTGTAGTCACCTCTTCAGAGTCGTCAGTGGGGATCAGTGCAGCCCCATTGAACACGTCACAGGCAAATGAGCGGGTTGCCCCTGACAACAGTCAACACCGGGTGTTGGATAGAGTGACAGGAGGGGAAAGCTTCAGGGTCGGCAAAGAAACAAAGAGGGGACTATACCAGAGGGAGCACAGATAGATGGAGGAAACCATTCCTCCTGCAACGCTAACTCAAACTCCCACAGAAAGGATTAAAGTTCACAAACATAATAACTAAAGCTCTCTGACTGTTCGGCTGGAAGCCTTTCCATGTTAGATTTCTGTTTATTATTTCATACAGCCCTCATCATACCTTTAGGCTGCCATTCAGGGTGGGGTGAACACAATGAGAGATCATGAGAGGAAAAAAAAAATCAATCAATATTTTAGCAACAGCCTTGTCTGATAGTTAGACATCTGATAGATGCCTTCCCCCAACTCTTCACTGTAACCGTGCAATTACACACACACACCACTTCCTGTGTCCGTCCATAAATCACAACACTCACAAGACAAAGAATGTGACACAGAAAGCCGGCAGGGAGGAGCAGCCCGGAGAGAAGTCTTGTGAACTAAGGCTGTTCACTGCACATGGGTCTGAGGAGGCGTGGGTGGGTGGAGGTAGAAGGGGTTGATTGAGACAGTGGATCAGAGTGACAAGGATGAAATACCACCTCATTGTCTTTTCTAACAAAAATACATAAAAGATTGTGCAGCATGGGACAAATCTGAGCCCCTTGCCCTTCCTTGTCTTCCTTTACGCTCCCTCCCTCTTCACCTCCCTCTTGAGGGGGCGCTGGGGAACATTCCTGGGCTCCAGCTCCTCCACTCTGGGCATTAATCCCCTACAGCTGTGCCCCTTACTCCCTGCTCCTCCCTCCCTCCTCTATCTCAGTCCTCCGGTCCTCTCTTACCCCAGCTGGCCCTTCCACAGTCTCTAATACATTTTTCACAAGCAACTCACAAGTGACACGTGTAAAGAAGGCCAACTCAGTCACTCCGCATTCAGTGAAGGACATACACAAGGCTATGGTGACACATACACAAATATATACACAAAAACCTATGCGCCACATGCATCCTGTTATTTGCTGCTTAGGTTTACTAGACAGATACCAGAGTGTCACATACACACTCAAACACCAAGCTGCAAATGTATACAGAGAATCCCCTCTGGCTGTGCCCTGAAGCCTCTTTTGTGAGACTAGGTTGAGAGCCTGAGGCCCCAGCATCACACACCAGGACCTAAGGATAGCCCAACATGACTTCTGTACCTTCCTTAGAGACAGCTCCTCCCTCCATATTTAATACTGCGACAGAGGGGAAATTCTGGGAATAATGTACAGGAAGGAAGCTGAGAGACTCATCAATTATGAAAGAAATGGGAGATAGAGATATACAATATTGTAGATATACAGGTCATGGTGAGTCTGCCAATTACAAAAAAAAAAACAACAACCCTAATTTCTACAAATCCTCTGAGGCCATATCTCTGTTTTTAAGTAAATCTGTAATGTGCAGTAAATGTACAAGAAAAACAAAGTGATTATTTCCATTTGGTCCATTTTAACCAATTATCATCATGTTAATTGTTGGGGCAAAAATGTAGTCCTGCTGCTGTGTAAGTCTCCATGCAAGACCATGCAGCCATGCATCTGTGTGTTTATGGTTTATGAGTGTCACAATGAGGACACATGCAGGTGTTGTTTATCTATATGACAGCGTCTCACACAAAATTCATGGTGACCAGACTGTATCGAAGCATGTGGTTTTAAGTATTAGTGCCCCCCACCCCCCCACCCCCCACGACTCTGTGACAGACAGGAGCGGAGTTAATAAGCCATGTCTCTGGAGAGGCTGCTCTGTGTACGTGTGTTTGTGTGTGTGTGTGTGTGTGTGTGTGTGTGTGTGTGTGTGTGTGTGTGTGTGAGTGAGACAGAGAGAGCACATGTAGCCCCTTTGGTGGCGTCATCCTTGGCTGAGCTGTCAGCTAGCTGTCCCATCTGTTCTTTGCACATGGCGTGTAGCTTTAGTGAAGACACACTCCTCTCTCCCCTCCTCTTATTTTTTCCTGTCTATCCTGTTGTGTTCCTCAACGCTCTCTTCCACCTCCTTCATATCCTTCTTGTCCCATTATCGTCTCCAAATATTGTCATACCTTCCGCTTTTTAACCGAAATCGCCTCTCATGCTCGTCTCCATCTCCTGAAAATTCATTTTACTCATGCACGTGCCAGCTCCCTGCCTGGGCCGTTACCATGGCAACTCCTCTCAGGCACCTTGCCGGGAGTCTGAGTGTGCTTTACTGCTCCATCACTCACTACCATGGATCTTGGCTCACCCTACTCTCTTTTTTTTCCAGTCAGTCTTTTACTCACCAGTGCCTTTAAACACACACACTGCGGCTTGCCTAGTGGTCCTCTGAGAGCTCTCATGTGTCAAGATTAAATGGAGTTTGTGATAGCGCACTCCCTTAACAAAGTATGCTTGTGTATTCTAAGTGTGCAAGAGTGAGCATATGTTTCTTTGAACCTATGTATATCAGTTGTTATACAGATGTGACAGTGCATTCATTCAGAACCATATTATTCCTAATATATTATTCCTAATATATTCCTAATATATTCGTGTTATCTTTGGTCAAAGTGTACTGTATGGATCGACACAGTTCCAAGTGCCAAAAAAATAGGCCGACAAGGACACTGAAAGAGCCAGTGTGTTCCATGTCACTGATTCACTGATGAAACCATATCAAAGGTTTTCACATCCTGTTTTGAAACTTCACAGCTGAGTCTCCCATTGAAGAGTTCACCCCGACCCCAGCGTTCCCTGCCCTGCAGTATCTTGAATCTGTGGATGTGGAGGGAGTGGCCTGGAGGGCTGGTCTGAGGACAGGGGACTTCCTCATTGAGGTAACTCAGGGCGTCTTAATTCTTACCCATCTAGTTTTCAGGATTCAGGATTCAATGCAGATGTGGTTGAGATAATTCACCTGAAAGCTTCTACTTTTTGAATTAATGAGATTTTAATAAATAAGTTTAATAAAGTCAGCAATAAGGTAGATGGGGCGGCTGTGGTGCAGTTGGTAGGGCGCTTGTCTTTCTAACTCTAAGATTACCAGTTCAGTCCCCACCTCTCATCTCTCCCTACCTTGGTGTAGATAGTAATGAGTGCTATATAAATTCTAAATTGTACTTTTAGTCAATAAAGGGAGACGTGATTTCCAAACTGTGTAGCACTGTCAAAAAACAAGGGTGCCCTTGTTTGTCATTCTACCCATGTGTGTTTTTTCTCTCTTAGGTAAATGGGGTGAATGTAGTGAAGGTAGGCCATAAGCAAGTGGTGTCCTTGATCCGGCAAGGAGGCAATAGACTGCTGATGAAGGTGGTTTCTGTCACCCGCAAACCTGAGTCTGAGGAAGTAGTTCGCAAAAAAGGTAAGGATGGATTTATCTTCACTGTGCACTCTAATACTGTGACAAAAGGTAATGTTAATGTAATATTTTTTTTCTATGTAAAACATGTGTGTCTACATTGTGTGAAATGTGAAATACTGTACCTTTACTACCTTTTTGTTAGGACCCGCCCACCCATCATTAAAGTAATTATGTAGCAGTGAATTGAGTAATTCTTAGATTAGAACCTCTAATATAGTTTACATGAAACACCTCAGAGTCTGAATTGGAGACATTAAAGTTGCTTAGTTCAGCGGGAGTCGTGTGTGTGTTGCTGTTGTCTAGGTGATTTCTACTACATTTCCCTGCTGTAAATTCATGTAGTTTCCATGTCAACCACAAATCGCCATTACTCAGCGCCCACACAGTCCTGGCACAATGACCTCAGGTCTGTGCACACTGCGGTTGTGTGTATGCAATGTTGAATGTATGTGTATGTGCACCCTTCACATTATTGAGATACTGGGACAGTGATAAATGAGTTTGACCCAGTTTGGAACACTACTGTGTCAAATAAATCCTACTAGTCAGGACATTATGGTCTTTCAATCTCTCTCCTCCCTTCTCTCAAAAAAAAAGTCTAGTATATAGCATTCCTCGTGCTTTTGACCTTTGATTCTCACATCATGCTGCTTTTGGCAGATTTTCTTCTGTTGGCAGAATTTAATTAAAGCCGAAGATTAACATTTTGAAAAAGTTGCTTATTCACCTCCTGATGGAGGGTTAGATGACAAGATCAATACCAATCTCCTTTCTAGCTGTTTAACATGAGGCAGCAGCTGGTTAGCTTAGTGTACAACTACAACAACTACTATGAGTCTGTGCATTTGTCCATTAAAACTCAACAATTCATTCACATGTTATTGGCACATTGTCACTTAATTCATACAAGAACAAGTCTACCTTTTTGATATCATGTATTGCACTACCTTTCGGAGTTGAGTAAAAACCACAGTAGCTGGGTCACTGCTCTCACTTACTGGTTCCAACCATGCAGTGATGTGCCATATAAGCCTGTGTAAAGGGCAAAACAGTCATTTTTACACTTGGCTGAGTGGATTCTGTTACCATTTGACAGAGCCATGCTAGTTGCTCCTTGTATGTGAAACTAAGCTAACATGCAACTTTCTATAGCCTCATATTTACAGTATGCTATCAATCTTCTCTGTTTAATTCTTGGATAGAAAGCAAATGAAAGTGTATGTCCAAGATTTATTACTAGTTCCCAGAACAGTATGTCACAGCTTGAATGTGTGTATCATTTATTGGCGGTTTCTATCTTCATAAAAG
>JAVQJX010116816.1:0-14407 GCA_036025115.1 Ambassis agassizii | reverse complement strand
AGCTAATGGTTAGCTTACAAGCTAAGCGATAAGACCTTTTACATCACAGGAGTATCTGACACATCTGCTGACGTAGACATGCTCAGAAAATTCTGGTGTAGTGTCCGAAATCTCCTTTTGTCATCCCTGATGTAGTGCACTATATCATATACAGGATGTAGGGGAGAGGGAGTGAGTGGATGATATAAAACACAGCTTGTGTGTGTGTGTGTGTGTGTGTGTGTGTGTGTGTTTTCTAGCTGATGTGAGTGGAGTGGACAGCAGTCATATGTTTCTAGTTAGAATCCGACTCCTCAGCAGCCCACCTGCTGCAAACAGAACGGAGGGGAAATAATATTCACGCTTCACACTGTGACCCTTGTTAAGTTACAACAAATGATCCATTACGTGTGTGTGTGCGTGTGCGTGTGTGTGCGTGTGTGTGTGTGCGTGTGCATACTGTATATGCTTTTTCTGCACCTGCTTCTGATGCATCTTACACATTCTATGTGTGTGTGTAGCACTTGGCCTCGTTATTGGAGGATTTCATTTGCATTGATTTACAGTAATCTAAAACATTGCAGTCACATTAAATTACAATTGTTTAGCAGATTACTACTATGAATATTTTATCATAATGCACATACTATATGCAGACACTACATTCTTTGTCCTGCACGAGCATGCACAGAGAAACACCTCATGAAGCTGAGGAGAAGCACGTCACTCAAACTCTTTAACTAGCTGCTGATGTTTCCATTCGCTCCTCTTGTAAACTGTTACACTTATGGCACCACAGACTGCCAACTACAACAACAACTCATCCAGCTACTTAATTATTTACCTGCAGAGAGACATGACAAACAGCAAATGTGCTCTAAAAGTTGGCTTCACTTAGTCCATCGTGAATTAGTTCTCTTCAATTGATCAGTAGCAGAAAAGTTTGTGTGTTATGCCAACTGGCTGCACACTGTATTTAAGTCTGTTCCACTGCAGTTCAAGAGCTATTGAAGGTTCTGAGAATGTCTCCATGATTTTCTGTTGTTGTTTTCTATCATAACATTTAAGGGACGTAAAAGGACAGGTGGACCCAGACTCTGCTGAGCCACATCCTCTCAGAAAGAGGCCTCCACCTGCTGGAGAACACACTGCCCAGGCTGTCCTCATCAGGAGCTGCTCTGTGAGAGCCGGAGGTGCTGCCTGTTCTCCTCACTCTGCTCTCTGCTTCTGGCTGCTTCCATGTTGTGTTGTGCTGGAACTGCCTTCAGAATCAGACCACAGCTAGACTTAGTCATCCTTTGTTTCATGTATTTTTCCTCTTTTTTTCAATGGTTCTTTTTCTGTCTTTAGGTGTACGAGTGTTTTGTATTTTCTGATTTCAGCTTAGTGTATTTTGACTTGTTGTTGTGTGCTGTGTGTAACGTTGTTCAGTGCTTTGTTCAGCGCCGCTCACCCTCAGGTTTAGTACAGAAGATCTGAGTTTATCACTTCTCTTTAAAATCACCAACAGTGAACCTTTATATAAACCATTAAACCTTCTCCCTTCCTCCTCTCTCAGAGCCAAATACAAACCAACAACTGTACGCCTGAAATTGTACAAAAAACATTGAAGCAGAGCACATAAAGATAACACTGTGAATCTAGAGAGGGAGCAGGTTGAACTGAAACAGGTGAAGCAGAACAGAACAGGAAGCAAAACATACTTATCAACATAAAACAGGAAGTACACAGAAACCCCCCCAAAACCTCAGACTAAACCGCGCTCACACCGACCTGCAGGTCACCGAGCAGTTTGAGGACTGTTCAGGGTCACTTTCATTTTGTTGATTTGTATGGACTTTAAAGAATGCAGCTCCTGATAAAAACTTTGTTCCACTGCTGCGGTCACAGCAGCTGACACATCTGATCAGTGAGCTGCCTTAACAAACACTCTTCATCTGAATAATCGCAGCCTGCTCGGCCCACTGGGCGACACCGGATCAGCTTTAATAGGACCGCCTGTCCTGTAGGCTGCACACACAAACACATCATCTGTAATTTACTTCTTTCTGTCTCCCTCACTCTGTCATTTTTAATTTTAAATGTGCTTCATTAGCTGAAATATGCACTTTAAATCACACAGACTTTCACAATGGTGTGGTATTAACAGAGACAAGTGGAAAATAAATGAATCTAATGCTACAGAAACACACACTGGGTGACATGTTTCCTATTTAATAAGTCATCATTAAATCAGCTGCAGCATGTGAGGCCACAGCTGCTGGAACTGCTAACATCAGGCTCCTCCAGGTGCCACTGTGGATCTGACCACACTTTAAACAGATAATAAATAAATAAATAAATAAGTGGACTGCCTCTGCATGTCCTCCTCCTCCAACCCTCAGAAGCCTGACTTTATTCCTGCAGGAACATCTGATGTGTGAACTCACTGAGTCAGATGAGATGTCTGCTTAGGCTGCAGAGGATTGATGAGAATTAGGTCACACAGGAATTCAAAACAGGAGAAGAAAATAAGATCAGGAGTTTGGCAGAGTGAGACGAGGGGCTTCTCTAGGAGCAGATTTTGGTAGATGGTGACCCAGAGGATCAGGTTCAAACACAAAGAGAAGAACATGTTGGATGGTGAGCGGCGGACAAACAGGGAGAAACTGGGTTAAAGAAAAGTTAGACACAAGTTGTGTTGCTCTGAACCAGTGTTTCACTCAGGGCTCTGGGTCCTTTAAGGGTTTCTGTCTAAACCTAATATGTCTGAATGACACAACAAGACCAGCTCTTCTTGTTTTTCTACATTCTTTTATTGAAGTACTTCTTAATTGAGTTTTGTGCTCTGTTTGTTTTTTTGGATTAAATACTCTCCTACTTCTTGACTTCACATCTGACCATCAGATTCAGATTATACTCAGAGTTCAGCCAATCAGTCCACTGAGAAGGACTAAAGGCAGCACATGCTCACCAGAAAAACAACAAGGAGGGTTGATTTTTCCAGCTTTGAAAACGTGAGCAGTCAGCTTTTTCTAAAGCCACACCTCTACATGGTCATGAGGGCGACACTCCTCCTGACAGGGTTTGAAGAAGTGAGACGATTTCCTTATAAAATGTGTCTGAATTCATGTGTTTAACTACACCCTCCTCTGTTTTTAATGTCTAACCTCAACTGGTGGGTTTCATGCTAAAGTCAGCAGCAGTTTAAAACAAAAGTTCATCAGACAAAAGAGTAATTCATTCAGTTGCCGCACAAAAACGGAACTTTAAAACTAACCGCTCAAAAGCCAAACTAAAGTCCAAGCAACAAGCTGGACTTGAACACGGACCTCTGGGGTGACAGCTGTTTGTTTAACCATGCAGCCCTCCCAGTGAGCATTCACTCTAGTGTCTTATTGGTCTCCTGGTGACGTGACGCCGAAATACGTCCATATGTGTCATTATCTAAAAAGTGACTTTCAACCAAATAGAGCGTTTTCTTATGAGGACGTGTTGACTAAAGGTATTTTACGCTGAGCACCTTAAACCTGTCCTCCGTGTGGCCTGCAGGGCCTCCCCTCTGACTTTGTCCTCTTGTTGCATCTCATATTCTCGTTGTTTATCTGTAAGAGCAGATCTGAGGCTGCTTGTGTTACCTTCAGCTTGACCACACATCCATACATAATGTAATCAGAGAGGAGCGACCCCTCTGAACTGGACAATTAGCCCCAAAATGTGCACATCTCAATGAGCCAACTAATCCTGCATAATGATAGTGTGTAGAACTCATTTTGATATGAAGATACTCTTTAACTATAATTATAGTTTCCACTGTTTATGTTATCCCCTTGTGCAGACAGCTCGACGTAAATCACTAATAAAATATAAAACTGTGGTCTCTGTTTAATCAGAGTGGTTTAATGAGGAAGTTCATCATCTGAAACATCAGATCAGAGGTGGAAAGACTGACTGCACTCAGCATTATTTAAAAAATAAAATAACAGTAGCATGACGGCTAACAGTGCTGCCAGACAATGAAAAACTCATCAGTACATTCACACACATGTGACCTCCTTTGTGTCACTGCTAATGCTAGCTCCTGTCAGACGTCTACAGCAGCCAACTCAGCAGACATCCTGTCATCCATCTTATATGTCATGGTTTCCTCTTTAAACCAGCTTCATGTCCTCCTCTCTTCTTTTCTGAGTCTCTTTATTTGCCAACATTAATGCAGCAACATTTTGTTTTAAACCTGATGTGACTTATCATTTTCTCTGTTCCACCAGCATAGAGTGGATGAGGACTTTTAAACAGCACTGAACACAATTAAATCAGTGACAGTGACATCTGAGATGAGCTGGAGGGCTCCTCATCACTGTGAGACAGGACCAAGAAGAGCAGCGCGAAGAAAATGTTAATGTCACAATGATGGCTGACAAAGTTAGCTTAGAGCTTCACTGTGAACTGATCAGTGTGAACTTTATTCAGACAGACTTTAAATGACATTCATTAGTTTGACCACTATAACTAACATTATTTGTGAAAAACACAGATTAAAGAGTCTGCTGACTGAGCTGCATTAATGTGGCCTTGGTGTTGCTGTGGCAACAGAGGGAAGAATAAGACTGATAAAATGGGTGAATAGATTAATAACAGGGAGAGAGAGGAGCTGGAGAAAAGAACATAAACCTCAGAACAGGAAGAGAAAAGCTTTTATTTGCCAAATGAGCTGGTTAGCCCCATTACACAAAGAACAGGATACACTAATTCATTAATATGGAAATGGATTCTAAACAGCAGAGGCTGAGCCAAGCTGCACCAGCACTCAATAAAGTATGTGTGCACTTTTCTGGGACAGAGTCCCAGTAAAGCTGTTCACAATTATTGGGAGAGTCCACTTAAAAATGACAAGAAGTCTAATTATAACAGGCTCGTGTGCCAAGCTGCCAAGATATCCCACAGGCTCTGATGGTACCTGGCAGAACTATAAGAGGTAAGCTGCAGCTCTGTGGATCAGAATTATCACTAGATACACACTACACAATGTTTTGCCCAGTTTTACCCATGATTCCTTGGGCAAAGTCTACACTAGAGGGGGACATGTGTGTGAAGGGGAGCAGACCAACCTGACCTCAGTCCATCAAACAGGTTCTGATCGCTGAGCAGACTGCAAACACATGTTGCCAACAAAACAGACTCCATATTAAAATGTCAAACTTAGCAGCAGAAATAGCCTGATACTGTTTTTTTATGGAACTCACTGGTATTAATTGTATCAAAACTTAAATTTTGTTGGAACCAGATCTTCAGAGACCTGTGGGTGACTTCACATTTGATTGTCACGTTTCTAAAACCTTCTAAATGTAGCTAAAAATAAAAAACATGGACACATGGTCAGCACCACATTTCAAGATTAATCTAATGTTTTCTTGTCAAACCATGATTCTAATGTCACACAAACTGAAGCAAAAGTAAACAGTGAGTATAACTGAGTGCATAAGTTCTGATCCAGATCCAAGTGTCATGGCTGACAGTGTGCCTCCTGCCATGGAGGCTTTCATGACGAGAAGAGGGCTCATTAAACAGAAGAGCTACCTGAGCTGTGATTGGGAGATTTCAGTTTGTGTGTGCAATTATTGTGTGTGCGATGAGATGGATATCACTGCTCCCCATAGGAGGATCATATGTCTGTGTGTGTGTGTGTGTGTGTGTGTGTGTGTGTGTGTAGTTATCTTGCCCTGGCAGAGTCCCTGACTTCTGACAGGATATCGAACTGCCAGCTCATCTCTCACTGCTTTGCTGCTCGTCACATCATCAAACCTGACGGCTCACATCAAAGCTCGGCCCTTTCTTTCACTCAGCCTCTGCTGTTTCCTCCCCTCTCATTTCTTCTTCTTTGGTTTCATTCTGTTCTTTGTCATTTTTTTCTCCAAAATATCTCACAGATCATTTGATTCTAATATTTCACTTTCGATCGACCATCCTTTGGAGGAAGGATGCAGCTTGGAGGACATGTCCACACACACAAACAATATGTATGCATATACAACTGGAACAATTTATACTATTTAATTAGGGCACATAAACATGCAGCTTTCCATGTGTGTTTGACCCCAAATAATCGTGAGCAACTGACTGTAATTATTCATATTATGAGGCCACAAAGCAGCTCTATACATCTGATTTAAGACCACAGCATGAAATGGATCAAATGTGGATTTGTGTGTCCCTACAGATCTGAAATAAATCTGATTTCAGTGGCTCTTTTGTCCCAGCAGCCGTTGACTTTTTGCTGTTTTCTGTGGGTGGAGCAGAGGTTGTACTAAATACTGCAATTCCTCATACGACCACTTGAGGGTGTTGACCTCCCGGTACAGCTGTTTTCTGCCAAGATTGTGACGACTGCAGTCTGAGCTGCCTTTGTTTACTTTGCACAGTGCTGCATATATTACAGCACACACTCTGCTGGGTGCTGCCTCTGCACATAACATTATACTGTATAAACTTAGTCTCATGCTGTTACAGTTCTAACTTGGCCCTCCTCTCTTTCTCTTGGAGCTTCATGGCCGTCTGGGACGAACTCCCCTCTTCCCTGTAACACAGCGGCCCCTCTCTGCTGGCTCAGTAACTGTAGACTCAGTGCAGTGTACCAGCTGAGTGTTAGAGAGTCTTAGTCTGGAAACATAAAATACAACTGTTACAACAGGCAGAGTGAGAGGAGAGCTTCAGTGCAGTGACCGTGTGCTTTAGCAGGAGAGCTGGTGTATTAGAAGGTATTGTCCCTGTTTTAACTTTAAAATAAAGTGAGGCCAGGCTCTAGTGTCAGGCAGTACAATAGCCCTGTAATGAGGACATATTCTTTAAAAGTTGGGGGAAAGGTTCCCAAACACGCTGTGCTGCTCAGACCTCTCCTCCCGCAGGGCCTCTGCTGTGTTGCCATCATTACACATTCTATTAGCTCTCGTCCTCATATGAACTATTATGTAACACTGTCTTCCCAGCAGGGCAGACTTTAACTCACTCTCACATAAACTCTTCTTTTATTATGCTACTATTATACTACTTTAGTTGCTGCTTCTGAAGAGATGCTCTCTGTAGTGTTTTTGCTGTGTGATTCAGATTCATTATCAGATCCCAAGTCAACACAACAACAACAGTTTCCAGACAGGGCAAAGACCCAGCCTTTCATTTGTAAGCAAGCAGCCCTGGAAAACACAGAGGAGTGTGTTCCATTAGAGGAAAGAAATGTTTTCTGTAACCATTCATTTTACTAGTCTGACATTACAACAAGAGTCCTGTATGAGTCAGGAGCTTCTTCTGCTGCTGCTCTCTGCTCCAGCTGGCCTCAACACCTGTTTCTCTGGACATAATCTGCCTTATTGTAACTGTAAGTATTCAATGTTTGCATATGAGGAGTGCAGATGGGTAAAGATATAAATCAGTCTTAAAATGAAGCCAGTGAACTCCATCCTCTTATAGACTGGCCCAGCCTAACAGCAGAACTCTGAGGAGCAGCTTGCTGGACAAATAGTTACTGATTATGTTTGTGAAGTTGAAAATAAAATATGTACAGTCACCATCTGTGACAGCAGCAGTTGTGCTGTAGCCTCCATGTGGTCACATCTGGCATCAGAAGCTCCTTTCTGACTGTTTACCACCGACTGCGGCGTGAAAACTTTTACTGAGGCTTAAACTCCATGACTGCTGGCATAAGATCATTAAACTTCACTAATACCTTCAAATCCTTTCAGTCTAATCCAACCCTGCTCCCAACCAAAACAATGAACCCCAGCTGTAATTACTGTGGTGGTTGGTAGCCAGCAGTGTTCTGGTTAACCTGGGCAGCGTCCAGCAGCCGACAATGCGGGGCAGCAGCTGTGACTGTTGGATGATGTTAATGTGAGGCAGGATGCTGCTGAAAAAGCAAAGAAATGAAATGCAAGAGAAGACTCAACAAGGTGCAGCAAAGTGTGTGGTGGCTGAGGAGCTGGGGAGCGCTCAATCTACGTGCACTCCAAAAACAGGCTTTTCAGTCCAGGTCAAATGGTCATTAGGCTACAGATTTCACTGTGGTTTCTCTGCTGATATTAAAATCTCCTCCCTGCAGACTCATCCCGAGGCTCTTTGGATGCTGGGCCAAAAACAGAAAACGCAATCTTAAGCAAAGAACCATCATTTATTTAGTGTTTACAGAGGACTGTATGAGCACAGGGAGAGGGAAATACAGTATCCTACTCCCTCACACACAAACAGTCCCAACCACAGCTCTGACCGTGGGCTGACCCCACACTCATTATCAACCCCAGCCCGTCCCTCAGGGCGTCTCATAATGTCCTTGGAGCTGGTGTTAACTGCACCCACTCCCTCTTTACACCCACTTTAAAGCAGCTGGCTGTGCTTGTCGCTCATGTTCAGGTTCTCATCTGTCTGAACGACAATCACAAATTAATGAAGATTTACAGGGAGCTGTAGCTTTAAAAATGCCCACCTGTGTGCTGTGGACCAACATATGGGGGGGCCTCTGGAAGGCCCTGTGGTCAGGGTTAGGGTTAGGGTTAAGGTTACGCCCTTTTACGGAACAAAGACTAATGAGCCTTGCAGGGATGTAACTGTGAGGCCGAGACTGAGGTGTTTTGGTTTCACTGGTACTTACTGGTTCTCTGTAAAGGGTGTGAGGCTGCAGTGTAAATGGACTCAGATAGATGGCGGCCAGTGCAAAGTTGTTTCAGAGGCTCTGGGGACAGAGCTGGTCACTTACTAATACACCCCCACACTTCTGTCATTAACTGCTCACACATCCACAACTCCACTGGGGTCAGTCCTTACACCACCCCCTCCTTCTCCTCCTTTTAAACCCCTACACCAGCCAGTCTCAGGTCGCACTGGGCAAACATGTGACTTGTCTCTCACCCCACTGTCATGCTGTTCTCCCACACCTGTTAGTGTCTGACCTTTTCTGTCCTCATCACTCCTACCCTCATGAGTCATCTGTCCCTTCTCCCTGTCCAACACGTCTCTCACTGCATTTTAAATTCACTGTTTCCTTCATTATGGACTCTGCTGAACTTCCTCTCATTTCCTCAGCTTCACCTCTGCTTTATCCCTTTAACCCTTCTAACTCAAACAGATGCTTTTCTGCTCCTCACCCTCAGTGTGAGATCCCTGCTGACCATTCTCAAACAAACAACATTTGTCCTGACTGTCCTTACTGAGTCTGGACAGTTGCTAAAAGGTTGTCCTGAAACTGGGTCAGGTCCTTTGTGTGAAACTGTTTAACAGGATCTGGCCTCACCTTCAGTGACGTGAGGGAACTTTTATACTCTCAGTTTGGAATAGAAGAGAAAAAAGCAGTCTTTTCAGGGTGACCTACACACACATGGGGAATAGAGTAAGGGCCTGATTTAGAGAAACTGAAAAGAACAATTCCTCAGGCAAGGCTCTTGAGTTCAACAAGTGACTCTGAATTCTTCAGACCCGGTGATCTAATCTGAAGCAGGACCCGGGGACAGATGTGGAGACGAATCCTCCCCCCAGGTGTGAAGAGATGCTGAGATTAGCAGGGATAAGACAGGTATGGGTGTCTGACAGCAGCTAGCATTAGCTAACCAGGAGTGACAGCTTTGACAATGAAGGTCACAGCCGTACAGACACTGGATGTAGTGATGAAGATCTCCACTTTCATGCTTTGTGGAGTTTGTTTGGTAGCAGCACTAAAATGAAAGAACCGTCCTGTTAGCTGTAATGTTTGTAGCAACCACTAGGGAGTCACACTGTTGACTGAATCAAATGTTAGCATTTAGCAGTGTCAGCCAGTAAATACATAATAACATAAACTGGGATTAAGTTCATCTTTCTTCACTGACAGTGTTAAACCTGGTTATCTGTATTTAGATGGTGCATCTATCTTTTTAAATCATGCTCACTACAGTCAGTGTTTCATTTCTCTTTGATACTTTGCCCCATGGATTTGATGAAGGACAGCAGCTCCAGTTAAATGTCAGTAAAACAGAACTTCACTGTGACAGCCTGCCAAAGGTTATTAATAAGACTAACATATTATATCCTGGCTTTTGATGAAACATCACCATGACCTGAGTTCATTACGGTGCCTGAAACTGTTTGAGTTTATTACTTACAGAAGCAAACTGCAGCAGCATCCATCAGCTCCAAAGAGAGAGAGAGAGGATGTGCAGACATGTGGAACAGCACAACATTAATTAGTGTGGCTCCTCAGGCTGTTTCAATGATCCCTGACATGGAGACAGAACGTTACTTTGTTTTTACATTAACACACATGAGCTGTCACAGAATCACACTTTAAGTCTGATCAGCACACAGCAGCGTCTGCATGTCTGCATCACAGCTGTCAGGAAAAGTTAAGAAGATAATAAAGGAGGCACTGAAGCTCCTTTTCGTGTTTGAGTTCTTGAGCAGCTCTTATCATGGCTGCTACTGCTCAGTCCTCACGTGGACACTGCAGGTCATCCCTCTAAAGTGTCGGCCTTTGTGCTTAACACAGAACCCAGTTCTTGTGTGGGAATATAATTGTGTTTCTACTGCTAATGGGAGGCTTGATTTCAGGAGAGTTCATCTGAGAAAGTTTGAAAACTAAAAAAATGCAACAAAATGCAGGAAAAAAGTGGAGAAAGGCTGGAAAATAAAAGTAACATGAGAACAGGGAGGGCTGCTTTGCTGCCTTATTAAGCCAGGAATCCAGTCAAGAAGTATTGATTCATTATGCTGTATGATGAGCTCAGTTGATCCTAACTGACAATGGAAACACAAAAACTGAACAACCTGATGACTTGTGCCTGCTCTGAGTTCCTGCAGTACAAAACACTGTGCTGTGCTAAATCCAAACAGACCAGAAAACCCCATTAAAGTAATAATGGGAAAGTTCTTACATGAAAAAATAATAACGGAGCATGGTGGTGCCAAACTGCAGCTCAGAACATTGCACAGAAACCCAAAGATTAAACCAACAACTTAATCAGCTGTGTGCCTTCCAGCTCTGAGCAGGAGAGCAGTTTCCTCATGCAGGGTGTCTGGTAATGGATTAGAGTGAAGATACAGCACAAGAGATGGAAGCCAGCCCGCTATAATGGAGCTGTGAGGGGAGGACAGAGTGACAGACACATGGGTTTGGAGGCCCTCCAGTAATGTGTATGTACAGTATGTGTGTATGCATGACTAATCTAATCCCATGTGTAAAGATGGTGAAGTGCCTTGGCTCTGGATGACATGGCTACAGACCGCAGGCTGCTGCTCTGTGACATCTTCATCCAGCATCTTCCTCCCAGCTGCACCACGTGGTGTCAGACTCGTCCCGGTCCAGCGGGTTCCTCCCAGCTGCACCGTCCGGGGCCAAAGTCATCACAGTCCAACCTTCTGGATGCTGCAGCTAATGCCAAACATATCAAAACACAACTTGTGCTCTGAGCCTCAACGTCTTAAGAGACACTTCAATCCAGTGATTCGCCTCCAGACGTCCCTCTACACCGCAGCAAAACATGAAGACAAACTCTCACCACAGAACGCATGCAATAATGACACAGGCCTCAGCCTTAAGTCACTTCATCCAAAAACTACTGCCATCAAAGGAAAAGAAGCTCAGTAATTACCAACCAGGCATTTCATCAGTTTAAACTGTAGATGTGTGTTCTTCTGTCTGTTTGTATGTGGCTGAATGTGTGCAGTAAGGAGAATTGCTCCCTCTGGACATTTAAAACATGTGTCTCCCACTGTAGGTCAGCCAACCGCACATCACAGGCCCACAGGCGCCTCCAGGCAGATCATTGTGGGGCCGACTGAAGGAAAAGCATCCGCAGTGTATTCTCTCTGTGAGTCACAGAGCACAGTTTGTGCTGAGAGCTCTCATGATATTTCCAAAACATTGTTCCTTCTTCTGCACTTTAAACTATCTTTTTTTTCAGTCTGTGTGAGTCCTACACACTCTGACCTGAAGGGAAACTTTACTGTTTAATCAGAAGTTTGTGTGACGTCCAGCTCTGTTAGAGGAGATTAAAGAGTGTGTTCAATGAAGCCTGATGGCACAAACAGTCTATTGATTTTCAATAAACAACAAATAAACAATGCAGCAAGGAGCAATAATTTGTCTTATTCTCATATTTTGTCCAGAATCTCTGGACTTTTTATAGGAGGAGAAAATAAGTGCAAAACTGTATCTGCATAATTATTAAAGGTTTGTATATAAAACAGAAGTCCAGGTGTCAGAGTAGAGTTCCCACTCTTCCACAATGAGAGGAGCCAGTTCAGGTGGTTCAGGCGTGTGTGTGGGTAAAATGGCCCCCAGGCGCCTCACTGGAGGTGAACCAGCCACAGACCACAAGGCTGATCCAGGACCACAAGAGGGATTACAGCCTGCAGGAGGAACCAGGCTCCTCTTACACAGAGACAGACTGTTAGATTCAAATGGTGTATTGAGGAACTTACTGCCAATGACAGTCCTCCAACTTAAAGATGAGTGCTTCTTTACCAAAACATACAGTTTAGAGACAGAATGATTAGCCTGAATATGAAAAGAAATGTTGACATCAACAGTTCCTCCAGTAATCATAATTAAATGCATGTTTTGGTGGAGCCTTTCATTATCTGCAGTTTTTTTTTTACATGGGATTTATATATACTTTTAAACTGACTTTAGTGTGTGTGTTACTGTGCTGTGACAGTTCAGCAGCTGATGAGACAAAAGAAGAGACTTGAGATGTGTTTGTCCTCACCTCAAGCTGACAAGTATACCTGCACACACACGCACACACACAGACTGCTTGGCTCTCACATTCATATCAGGTTAATGCAGCTCTAACTGCAGAGGACAGGCAGCCCTTTTTAAACACACTTTCTCCCTGCTCTCATTCACACAAACACATCAGATGACAACACTGTCAACTCCTGTGGACAGAGACCCTGTTACCTCACACACACACACACACACACACACACACACACATAGAATCACCAAAATGTCTGTGCAGAGCAGACCCGGTTGTCGCCCACAGTGCAGTGTCTGGACACAGGTGGCCGAGTGTGAGATGTAGGAGCTGCTAACAGCAGGAGACGGTGCTGCTGCTGCTGCCTCGCTCTGCACACAGAGGTGTCTCCGACCGCGGTGGACAGGTATCTTTACCGTCACCCTCTCTGTCTCTTGCTGTAAATGTCACTCTGTGCACCTAACCTTTTGTTTTTGCTCTCAACTCGCACTCCCTTCAAATCATGCGAACCTCTGCAGAATATAAACTGTTCTCACAGTGCGGCTCACACACTGTTATGCAAAATGTTAAGTCTTAATATTATTATTATAACTGAGCCACCCCCCCACCCCCACCCTGTAAGGCATGTGGGGAGCTAAATCTTGGGTTTCTGTTTGGCTCCAATATGCTTAGAAGTACAGTCAGTTCTTCAGAGTGAGGTTTGGTCTGACAGACTGTCCAGCTGCTGAGCTCACACTGCTCATGTTTATAAAACAGAATCATTTCCTCCCTCTGCAGGCCTGAATGTTTCAGCCACAGTGGGAACAGATCTGCTCAAACACATCAGAATCTCATTTATACTGAACCTCCAGCACACACAGTGTGTCCTATAAACATGGCTGCTGGGCCTCAGGCGTACACACACACACACACACATACATACCATCCCGCTAACAGAAAGCACCTCATGGTAGAATCACTTATCTCAACCAAATCTCCGGATGTGTTTGCACTCACATGTTACAAATCTATTTTTCCTGTATTAAATGTTCATCACCCCTTTCTTCCAGCAGTATCCTCGTTCATAACTGAAATCATTTATTTCTAATTTCTGGGGCTCATTATGCATAAACTTGCCAGATTTTCACAGGGGACTGTTGCAAAGAAATTTCTTGATTGCTAACTACAAACTGCTACTACTCCATGATCTGCTTAATGTCTGTCAGAAGGATTAATTGGCACTAAATGCAATCAGAGGCCTGCGGTTGTGCTTTAAGGGAAAGTCTGAGTCAAAGAAGAATGCACTTTATTTATTCTCTCATGTTGGAGATTCCCCAGTCACAACAACTGCCTGCTGTCTTCAAACGAAGTGCATTGGATCAGGAGGACAGAGAATCTGCACAGCTACAGGAGGACTGTATATGATAATGTGTGTGTGTGTGTGTGTGTGTGTGTGTGTGTGTGTGTGTGTGTGTGTGTGTGTGTGTGTGTGTGTGTGTGTGTGTGTGTGCAGAGCCGGTGGGAGTTTTCTAGGTTGGAAGCTGTCGCTGCTTGACATGACAGCACTGTGATAACTGCTAATGAGTACGCAGGAGAGACCATGTTATTAGACTCAAAATAAACACATCAACACACAGACAGTGCAAATGATCTAAAGAAAATGCAGACACACACACATACACATAATACATGATTTCAGACAGCATTTTGAGAACTTGCAGGCTGATAAGACAGCGGATAATGTCAGTAGACAGATG